>VXAZ01002262.1:236443-372634 GCA_013399875.1 Gymnorhina tibicen
GGGGGGGGCGGCATGGGGGACACGGAGCCGTGTGGGAGCCGATGGGGAGGCGGCGGTAGGATGCTCACACTCACACACGCACTCGGGAATGCTTTCTACAACCCAGCCGCGGCACCTCTAGGCAGGCGAAGGGGCTCGCCGCCCTCCCCCGCCGGCCAATCGCGACATGTCGCGACGGGAGGCGCGGCTGCGGCAGGGGTCGCTTCCCCCCTAGCCGGAGAGCCGGGCATTGGCGGGCAGGTGGGGTCGGGCAGGGGGCTGGGGCAAATCTCCTTCCCCGGGGGGCTCTCGGGCACATCCCCCCGTGCGCGGCGGGGTGCGGTGCCTCCGCCTGGCGGGGCTGTGCGTGCCTCCCGGCAGGGCTGCTTTTCCTGCCTGGAAACGCTTTCCGAGGTGAGTGGTCGGAGGCACCTGCAGCCACGCTGAAATTCCCATTTTCGTCTCGAGCAGCGTGCGTTATTAAGGGCTGGCATTAAGCAGCGCTCATCACGTAGGCTTTGTCTAGGTGGAGGCATGGCTGGGGCTCTTCCGTCATCTTGAGTTTAATTCTTTATTCACAGCCTTGTTGCTTCCCTCCCCGCCGAGCCGTGCAAAACAACTCCACACTCTGCTCTGTCTCCAAGGCGAGAGCAAAGTGCCAAAATGTTGCAGAAATGCAGCAAGCACTAGAGAGGACTGGAGTCTGAAAATGAAAGCTGTAGTAAAATCACAAGGTCACAGGCGTGTGGGTGCGAGTGTGTGCTTTCAGGGCTCCTTTTCGCTTGCGCTTTGCAGGAACCTGTTCGTTCCTCCAGTCCCAGATGTTGGAAATCCGCAAGTCAAGCAATGGAAATGAAGGCTGAGAGAGGCTGGGGTTCTCTGTATGCTCCCCTGGCACCTGCCTAGGAATTCATGTGCTTCTTGTCACCATCACAAAGAGAAGGGGTGCGCTTTTATTTAGAAAAGGGAAGCTGGGACACTTGCATATTGATGTGATGGTGGCATCCAAGAAAAAAAGAGCTGTGTTACATGGCTTTGGCTGGGGACGTGGCTGTCATCAGAGAAAGGCATTTCTGATCCCTTGGGAGCATCTATTAGCTGTTTCTTTCTCCCCTTTTCCTTCTGACTGGTTCTTCAGTAGCAGCTTTGCCCCTTGTCCAGCACAGACATTTAGTCCAAATAGGGATGTAATGTAGCGTTTCTAGGACCATCACCTGCCAGACAAACCATGAGCCCCCACCACCAACTCCCAGGAAAGCTGTCTGACTCCTCTTATGCCCCCACCAGCTCTGTTGGCATGAACAAGTCCTAAGTCAGTGCTGGGGAGCCACGCTGGTCAAAGCTTCCTCTCTACCAGGGTTTGCATCCAAGATACCTCAGGAGGCTGGACGTACTCTCTACGTCCAGCATCCCTGAGTGCTAGCACGGAGCAGCACAGTTCTAACCTGATGAAACTTTGCTTGCTTCTCTCTCCCCCACTTTCACCACGGTTTTTGTAATCTGGTGGCTGTGAATGGCTCCTGAGACTTGAATATTCACTGTCCTGCAGCTGCCCAGGCTGCACCTCGTCTTCTCTCTTGGCACTGCTGTACATGACGTGGCACAAACTTTGGTTTACGTCCTTGTTCTTGGGAGTCTCTACATCACCTTAAATGATGTTGTATAGGCACAGCCACTTCTCTGCCTTTTATACTGCGCTGATATGCTCAGGGCTTTCAGGGTTGCAATTTTCTGGCGTTGCATCTAGGACAGAATTTGGGTTTCTGCTGTGGTTTTGGGGGGATACAGTCCTGATGGCTCACTGGGGAAAAGCCCCTGTTCTCCAGCACCCTAATGAAACTTAGATCCTGTCACAAAACCCAGTGCCCCGCAAGATCCAAGCATCTCTGGACGACCAGCCAACAGGTTGGTCATAGACAACACAAGTGATAGTGGCTCTTCTCGAGACTGGCACAGGGAACAACCTGGAGCTCTGTCCAAGCTCACAGTGCTGGGATCTGCTTGTGCTCCCAGCTCCTGGACATCGATGCACGCAGCTGTGCAAATCCTGGCTGCACCTGGGGCTGCTGCAGGCTGCTGTGCTCTTGATACTCTGGCGTCCACTACGGGCTGAGCTCCCTGACTGGGCTTTCCCTTGCCAAGGGTGTGAGTGGTATCTCTCCAGCTGTTTTCAGGAACCTTGGAGGAACTTGGCTTTTGCTGTTATCTCTATCCCTCTGGTGATTTTAACTGAAATTGGAAAGAGGGGGGAGCGATGTGAACAGACAGACAGACATGGAAACTGTGATTTCATGTGCCTGGCTTCCTAAGGAAACCTGGCTACAAATAGAAGTGAGATTTGGTGCTGCAAAGAACTCCTGAAGAGACAGAGGAGGCGGGGGAGTCTGAGGAGAAGGAAGGGGTGGTTAACCTCATGTTTGAGATAGGTAAAGAAGGCCTGGCACACACCTGAGCTTAGAATCCCTTGCCTGAGGTCTGGGGGTCTAAAAGCTGGCCATCTGCTCGGCACTAGCATCCAGCTCCCTCTAGAGTCAGCCGTGCCAGAGCTGTGTCTCTGGACGTGGCTCTGCCGGGAGGTGCTACCACCCTTCCCCAGCCAGGAGCAGTCACGCAGCTGATGGATGGAGCATGCCAGGGTGAGCCCCCAGCCCAGCCCAACCTGCCCAGATCCTGTTTAGTACCGTGCCTGAATTGCCCGGGTCAGCAACATGCATTTGCATCAGTCTTTCCCCACACCCATCCCCATGGACATCTCCACCTCTTCATCCCTGGATGGTCGCAGGGAGCTGGGGCTGGGGATTTATCTCTTCTCCCTTGAAGCTTTCTGTTCCTGCAGGGCCCAGGGGAACATCCTGCTGCACAGAAGGCCCACACGCAGCTACAAACCCAGGGCAAAAATAGTCCCAGAGGGAAGAGGGGACACAGGCACAGAGGAAAGCAATAGGCCTGTTAATTCCTCCCTTCTGGCCCCTTTGGGGCACCGCTGGGCAGATACTTCCTCCCCAGGCTGCCCAAGAGCCTCAGGCTTATTAGTAGTGTTTTATTCTCCCCGCACTCACAGGAGACGCTCTTCCCATTTTACACAGAGACGTGGAGCACAGGGAGACGCAGGGCTGCCCTGAGAGCGCACAGGGAGTCTGCCAGCCAGGCAGCCTCAGGGCCGGCTCGTGGAGAGCGGGCAGACTGTGCTTAAATCAGCAAGGGAGATGCACAGGCAGAGAGGAAGGCATCAGCAACCCAAGAGGAATCACAGGAAAGAGCCTGATGCTGCTTGATAAAGAAGAGACCAAAGGCAGGTGTTAGGGATAAAGAAATGGTCTGAAGACAGCAGCAAGTAGGAAGAGAGTTGTTTAAAAAGCAAACAAACAAATAATTAAAAAATTATTAGAGCCCAGAGAAATGTAGCACTTCCCCCTTGCTTCTTATTTCCTGGCATATTCCTTGCTGAGATCTTGAGTCGTGGGAGAAAGGGACAACTTGACACTTGGTCTCCATGCGTGAAAAGCAAGACTGTAATCTCCCTGACAAACGGTTCCAAGCTCATTCTCTGCAAGCTGCCCCCAAATTCATCCAATGTGGTTGAAATTTTATATCAGGGATGTTTTATTTTCTCTATTTATCTGTTTATTTTGGAAAGTTGCTGGGGAATTTGTGGGAGGATATTGGATGTTTCATTGAAGAGATAGGACACTTGGAAAAATCAGTTACAGACTGATAATTATTCTTACTTTTTAATGTCCTTTACAGAAACCAGGGTGGCCTGATGTGTGTTTTACTTGATCGGCTTCATGGAGGGCTTGTGCCTCTGACTATATTTGGAAAGGTTTTGATGTTTTTTTTGTACTGATGCAATCAGGATGCTGATGGCCTGGAAATCATTTTCCTGATGTGGAGATCTACAGGGTCATGGGTAGGGGATGCCAACAGGCTGTGCCTGTTTTGGAGTGGCAGAGCTGGGTGAAAGGGAGCAGGAGCCAGGCAGAGCCGGAGCAGGGAAGCGAGCCAAGGGTTTTCCAAGCAGAGTTTAAAGTGCCGTCACGCTATGCAGCCCGGAGTGGCAACACAGGCTTTGGAGTTAGCGGCTTTCCTCCACGGTTTGGATGTACAGCCAGCGTGTTGGAAGGGTCCTTTTCCGGCTCTGATAGGTAAATCTCACAGCTGTCAGGAGCTCAGTTTTACCAAAGCTGTGCCACGGGGTCTGCATCGAGATCAGAAGTGAAGCCAGCAGAGCCTGTGGCTGCCCAGACAGATCTCCAAGCACCCTGTACCTCCTTGCAGGGCTGCTGGCATCAGTTTTGTGTCCCTTGGCCACAAGCAGCTGGACCTGTGATGGTCTGAGACCAGACAGTTTGTTTGGGTTTTGTTTTTCCTACAGCCATGTCTTTTCCCAGTACAGGCTTTGCCCAGGCTGCCTGCTGTAAAGCAGGCTGCTGAATTCAGTGAGGCACAGGTTACGGGCTTGGGCATGGCCAGACAGGGTCAGTAGCAGAGGAGAAGTTTACTATTCCTCCAGATATGGGGCCATGGCTGTAAGTCCCATGCGTGGAGGCAAGGAATGCAGTGCTTTCTCCCGGGAAGGCTGCTCATTGCTTGCAGAAGATTCTTCCTCTCCTGCAAGAGAAACTGGGGAAGGGGTGCTGTAACTTGGGGGCTTCAGGTTCGACCGTGGGGTAGGAGAGAGTCTGCCTTTTTGGGGCTTGCTGTCTCTTCCCCAGGGACGCTGGCAGGGGAGGGAGCAGCTGAGTTGCTTTGAGCCTGTCTTTCTCTGGCTTGCAGGCTGGCTGTGCCTTGCAGCAACCACTAGCTGCTTCTTTGCCACTTTTTGGCCCCTCTGTCTTTCTCCAGCCTGTGACACCAGCAAAGGGTGGCTAGAGCTGCCTTCCCTGTCTCTTCCAAGTGCACTCTCACTAGGAAAAGGTCCTCTCTTGTCTAGCCCTGCCTGTAGGACGGGAAGGCACTCTTTGGGAATCCCCGTGGTGTTGCAACATGCTCCTGGTTGTGTTCCCGCATCGTGTCGAAACGCAGCCGCTCTCGCGTGACGAGCAAACTTCCTACTGGTCCCCAGCAAGCGGCCAGGCACCCTGTGGGGAGAGGGTGCTGCTCCAGGCTCCTGCAGGGTGGTGACACAGCTGTGGGGACACCTTCTCCCATCCCAGCTGGCAGTAAATTGGCAGCAGTGATGTCCATTATGAAGCTGGTGTGGCAGTGGGGTGCTGGGCACCGTTGGGTAGCACCGGCAGTGGCTGTGATGGGGCGAACGCTGCTGCCTTACAGCTGCTCTGTACGGGTTTTCCATTGGATGCTGGGAGGAAAATTCCACATGGAAAGCCTCTCAGTCTTTTCTTTGTGCGGCCACTCGTTCCTCGTGGGCCCAGACCATTTCCTTCCTTGCCCAGTCCTTCTGTACTTAAAGTGTCTGGACCAGCAGTGTTTTTTCAGTGCTCTTAAAAATAATGGTGCTTCTAGTGTGCTGCAAATGGTCACAGACCTGTCTGTGATACAAAGCTTTGGGAAAATAACAGAGGGAGGGTCTTAACAGTGGATATTTCTAGGCTGAAGTACCCCGATGGAGATGGGACTTTTGGGAGGCTGCTGCAAAGAAAAAGCTGTGCTTTGTTGAGATGCAGAGCAGCTCTCAGGCTCGCTTTGCATGCAGCAACCAGTCAGCCTGAAGGATCGATGCTGCCAGGGAAAGATCAGAGCAGAGTCTAAAAGGCTGTTTCCTCCCCATCTGGCAGCTCCTGAGCTGGGGGGCAGGAGCATGAGCTGGCAGCAGGAGCTCTCTCTTACCAATTTGTAAAACCCAGAGCTCCCATGTCCAGCAGGGAGGCAAATATCTCTGCAACCCTCCCAGCCCTGCTGTGGGCAACAACTGCCCTCCTGGTGTTTCACAGCACCAAGGGGTGGAATAAAGGCTGGACTGACAACCCTTGGCTGAGAACTCCATCTAAACTGAGCTTGTTATGCAGCCTCTCACAGGGTTTCCTCCCCAGCTCTGCAAAAACACCTGCTGGCACCCCTGTGGAGCTTGTCTGAAAAGGGAAAGGGGCTCAGTGCCACTTCAGGAGAACCCAGGCTGGGCTCTGTCTCTCCTGGTTAGTTTTAGCTCTCCCTTAAGAGCTCTCCTGCAGCACCAGGACAGTTCCCCTCCCGCAGTGGTAAGAAGGGCTCAGGGTGCTGTCCCTGGGCATCAGGTGGTGCTTATGGGCAGGGCTGTGCTGGCCCAGGACAGCACTTTGGGATTTTTCACCACACGTGGATGGCCAGCACCAAGCCTGAGAGCAGCCTGCGCCCCTGCCCGGTGCTGCCATGATCCCTCTGGCCCCAGAGGCACCGGGGCAGTGCCACCAAGGCCACGAGCACCGTGGCAGGCAGGGTCTGTGGGAGCTGCCGGCCTGGCACCGTGCATCAGCTGCTGCACACGCGTTTATTGCTGATGGCCAGGATGGGAAATGCAATTGAGACACCTTAATGAAAAGCTAACAAAGTTCGGTTTGGAGGGAGGGCTGCTCTTCAGGTAGCCTTGCTTCTCCTTACAGCATGCTGGAAATGATTTTTCTGGGAATATTTCTATGCTATTCCTGCCACAGTGTGCTGACCATGAGCCGAGACCATAGACAAATGCAGAGTAAGAGGGTCTCTGGGGACCAAGCTGTTTATTTTGGATTGTACAAATAAAGAAATGCTGATGATTTAATAGCAGGTGCTTCTCAGAGATATTTTGAGTGTCAGGCTCTGGCTGCATGTCTGTAACTAGCCTGTTGTGGCCAAGCATTTTCTAACCCTTCCTGATTCCTGAGCCTCCCTGCGAACTGGTTTAAGTAGGAAAGCCGGTCATGGTGTGTGACTCTTGCTTGATGACTACACCACAAAATGCTGGAAGAAGTACAGCAGAGTTGGGGGATGCTGCTGCTGCTCAAAGGAGGGACATTGGCATGGCTGGTGGGTGTCTCTTCCAAAGATCCAGCCATTTCTTATCCCTCTCCAGAAGAGCTCCACATTCCTTACCTCCTGACATCTGAGGGAAAAATATTGTTTGTACATGGAGTGCTGGTTGGGAATGCCAGAAATATGGATTGCTCAGATGCAAGCCTCTAGGCCTTTTTTCCCCCTGTAGTATGGGACTTGATTTCAAACAAACAAACAAATAAACAAACCAGAACAAAAACCAACTTATATTAGAATGTCTGAAAGGGGAAAAACGTGGCAAATAAAGTTCAAATTACTTTTTAATTTGATTTCGTGGGTGTCTTTTTTTCTGAATGAGACTTTCAGTACCCAAATCCTTTTAAAGCTGGAGAGTTGGTCCAAAGTGTGACGGGACTCTCCTATTCTTCATGACCTAAATCAGTGACCCAAAGCATAATATTTTTTCTAGAACCATCTGTTTTCTCTTCTTGCCAAGGGGATTTCACAATGCCTGATTGCTCTGAATAATTGTACATGTGCAAGGATATGACTTGCCACAGGGAGAAAAATTAACTAAACAAGGACAGGTGGGTGTTCTTGAGTTTTCTGAAGAAAACTACTACCCTTTAGAAGGAGAGGGTGAAGAACCGTGCAACCGAGTAATATTTTATGCCCACAATGATTTTTTTTTAAGCCTACATATTTAAAAAGGAAACAAAACTACACTTAGGAGCTATCTGGGATAAACAGAAGTAGGTACCAAGTCAGCCTGTGTTTTGACAGCCCCTTTACCAAATGTCTCCGTGACTTGGTTTGGAGCAGTGTGAAACACAGGAGTACAGATGTTGGGTAACTAATTCATGCTTCAGCTAAATTTCAATGACCGTGAATGCACATCTGTTTCAGCTTAGCCATCCACTGAACGGCCTGCAACAAGGTGCTCCTCTTTAAAAAAAATGTTTGCATTTTTCACTTTGGGCTTGTTAGCGGTGGCTACAGCTCGCATTTGGGGAAGCAGAAGGTACCCAGGGACTATGATGGGGGGGGTAATGAGTCTGGTAGTAAGAGCTTTTTTGTAGCATTAGCAGGATTCCCAATGCAAACAAGTTTCTTTTAAATCTGTCTTCCTAGAAGAGACTTGCCTTTTCTTACTCAGTTTATCTGTTCTTATCACCCAGCTCTCTGACTTGATCACTTCCTCCACTGTGTATCTTTTTTCTTTTCTTAATTACAGTACCGGGGAGTAGGGGGGATGGAGGCAGACCAACAGTTCCTGGTGAGAAAATGCCATTTCTGTAAAACTGTCTTGATGAATTCCCAGTATTATTCTTCCAGACCAATAATCTTACTACAGCATCCATAAATAAAAGCGAACGGAGGAGAGGGCTTTGATCCACCATTACAGCGTCTCTTTGTGGAGTAGATCCCGTAACGTGGGTGAGGCATGGTACCCATCGCTTCCTCCAGCCGGCTGTTCCCGCGCACACAGCCCTGTCCCTGCATGATATGCCCCTGCCCTAACGAGGAGTTAAAACCCGTCAGGGCTGAGCTTTGCTGGCTTTCTTTCTTTCAGGGGCGTGGGGCTTTTATGAGCAAAATCAGCTCAGCTTTTTGTATTTCCCAGTGAAGTCGCGGTATTGACCTGCTCATTTTCCTCTCATAGAAACATTGTTAAGCACCATCTGATTAAATTAACTTGGATTGGAGAAGCGTGGTACAGCAAAGGCTCTCCTTGAGGAGAAAATACAGCTTTAATAACTAGGGATCTGGCTTTTATTGGCTGGCAAATTTGAGAACGTAACACTGAGCATGCTCAGGTTCTTTTTTCACGGAGCATCTCTTTGTACTTAAAGGCATCTGTTCCGCCGGTTTATGCACTGTTAACTAACTGCAAACCTCTTTAGCAGCTCCTCCGCATTGCTGGAAAATCCTGAGGCAGGACAAGGGCGAGTTCGGCTGTCACGCCTGATGACTGATGTTGTAAATGGAGTGAGAAAGGCCCTTGAAGGGGAAGCCGTCAAAGCTGACCTAGTGGGAAAAGAGCACAGGGACATGTTTCCTCTAGAAGCATGCCAAGAGAGCCAGGCTTCGATGCATATGGGGCTCCTTCCAGTTTTGGGAAGGTGCAAAGTGATGCACTGTGGAAGGAATGGCTCCAAAATCATTAATTACAGGCTGCCCTTCTGGTGCACCTTATGACCAAGTTACTGTGAAGAGTAAGGTTTTGCCAGGGCTCAAGCTCACTTTGTGCAGATTTCTGATGTGGAGTAGATGCTTGGGAGGACTGTGAGCAAGGAAAGGCTGCGAAATACATAGCTTACCGTGATTTAAAATGGCAAGTATAAAAATATTTTTTAAACGTGATGAGGGGATAGCAGATTTCCCTGTCCTCCCCTGCTCTTCCCCTGAATTCCAGGGAGTGAGTGCACTGTAATTTTGAAATGGGAAACACTTCTGCCAGCTGTGAAGCAGAACGATGGGCTTTAATTAGATTAGAGGAACAAGAAAATGCAATTGAACAAATAGGTTTTCAACAAAGAGAAAGAAACATCATGGTAGCTAAAAGGGGGTAGGTGCCAGCTCGCTGGTACCATCTGCATCCATCCTGGTTCAGATGACTGAACTAGAGGATTTCTACACGGAAAACATCGCTAATCATAAAAAAACCGGCTCATCAGCTGGATCTTCTCGAGTAACAGGATTACTCAATCATATCCTTGGAGAGGAAGATCTGTTATCTCTGCTTTGCCTCACTTAATGCATCTTTGCTTTTTGCCTCTTCAGGTTGAGGATGTTTGGGACGTGTCTGGTGGAAGTGGCCATGTCGCGAGTAACGCACGCACGCGCCTCCCCAGTGAGCTTCCCTCTCCTGAGCCTTGTCCTGGTGCTGCTCTTCCATGCAGGGGGCATGCACGCGGAGAGCCCCAGTGAACTGCCCGCGAACGACACCGAGGAGTGCGCTGGCTCCTACATCTGCAAAAAGGGGGTGATTTTACCAATATGGGAACCCCAGGACCCCTCGTTTGGGGACAAAATCGCCCGGGCAACGGTGTATTTTGTAGCAATGGTGTACATGTTCCTGGGAGTATCCATCATAGCCGACCGCTTCATGTCCTCCATCGAAGTCATTACATCCCAAGAGCGGGAAATAACCATCAAGAAGCCCAATGGCGAGACCAGCAAAACCACTGTGAGGATCTGGAACGAGACTGTTTCCAACCTCACGCTGATGGCCTTGGGCTCGTCTGCTCCGGAGATCCTCCTGTCTGTTATCGAGGTGTGCGGCCACGGCTTCACGGCGGGGGACTTGGGGCCGAGCACGATCGTGGGGAGCGCTGCCTTTAACATGTTTGTCATCATTGCAATCTGTGTGTACGTGGTGCCGGATGGAGAGATAAGGAAGATCAAGCACTTGCGAGTGTTTTTTGTCACAGCGGCCTGGAGCATCTTTGCCTACACCTGGCTTTACATTATTTTATCTGTGTCTTCTCCTGGGATTGTGGAGGTTTGGGAAGGCTTGCTCACCTTCTTCTTCTTCCCCATCTGTGTGGTGTTTGCCTGGATAGCTGACAGGAGGCTTTTATTTTACAAGTACGTCTACAAGAAATACAGAGCTGGCAAGCAGAGAGGGATGATCATCGAGCATGAGGGTGACCGGCCCTCCTCCAAGGCTGACATCGAGATGGATGGAAAGGTTGCTAATTCTCATGTGGAGAACTTTTTGGATGGGACACTGGTGTTGGAGGTGGACGAGAAAGACCAGGATGACGAGGAAGCCAGGAGGGAAATGGCTCGGATCCTGAAGGAGCTGAAACAAAAGCACCCAGACAAGGAAGTTGAACAGCTCATAGAGCTGGCCAACTACCAGGTCCTGAGCCAGCAGCAGAAGAGCAGGGCCTTTTACCGCATCCAGGCCACTCGGCTCATGACCGGCGCTGGCAACATCCTGAAGAGACACGCTGCAGACCAGGCGCGCAAGGCTGTCAGCATGCACGAGGTCAACAGCGAGGTGACCGAAAACGATCCCGTCAGCAAGCTCTACTTTGAGCAGGGCACCTACCAGTGCTTGGAGAACTGTGGCACCGTGGCCCTGACCATTGTCCGCCGGGGAGGAGACCTGACCAACACGGTGTACGTCGACTTCCGGACAGAGGACGGGACGGCCAATGCTGGCTCTGACTACGAGTTCACTGAAGGGACAGTGGTCTTCAAGCCTGGAGAGACCCAGAAGGAAATCCGTGTTGGCATAATCGACGACGACATATTTGAGGAGGACGAGAACTTCCTGGTCCATCTCAGCAACGTCCGTGTGAGCACCGAGGCCTCAGATGAGGGTGTTCTTGAGGCCAGTCGTGTCTCAACACTTGCCTGCTTGGGATCACCATCTACTGCCACTGTCACCATTTTTGACGATGACCACGCTGGCATCTTCACCTTCGAGGAGCCAGTAACACACATCAGTGAAAGCGTAGGAACCATGGAAGTGAAAGTGTTGCGAACCTCTGGAGCACGAGGAAATGTTATTGTGCCCTACAAAACCATTGAAGGCACGGCCAAAGGTGGAGGAGAGGACTTTGAAGACACCTGCGGGGAGCTGGAGTTCCAGAACGATGAGATAGTGTAAGTCAAAGTTTTATTTGTTTCTTACAGTCTCTGTTTCTCCTGAAACGAAACGCAGCTAGCTCCCAGAGCTGCACTGGAGGTGTTTGGGTGCCAGTGCACTGCAATAAGCCATGAATGCCCTTAGGTGCTTTGGAGAGCCTGAAATGCTGCGTCCCTGCCTTGCCAGCAGGATGGAGAGTGATGCCTGGTCAGGGGCACTCCAGCCTTCCAGCAGCAGGGAGGTGGGACTGATCTGGGAGCCATGCACTGAGCAGATCTCTACAGCCTCAGCTCTGCAGTGGAGCAGAGAACACAACCGAAGTGGCTGTGACCACACAGGCACAGGGGCGTGTCCTGCAAAGGGCTTAAACTGAACGTGTGAATTGTGGTACCTGCTTCCTCTTTCCTGTTGAGGCTCAGATCATCCGGTACTGGGCCACAGCCTGTCCTGCTGATGCTCTGCTCAGGGCTTTGGTGAAGGTTGCTCCACCTCCTCCTGTTCTAAAGGCTGCAGGCCTGGGTCACTGTCCAATACACGTCTTGAAAAGGTGTTGTCGTGCAGGGAAGCCTCAAGGTTAGGATGTAACTGCAGCCACATTCATTCATTGCTTGCAATTAAAAATAGGAGGCTGAAACCTGTTGGAGGCTACTCCTGAGTGTTGCTATTTGGATGGTGGAGAAATTATTAGTGCTGTAGCTGTATTACATTATGTGGGGTAAATCATGGTAGAAAACATCTATCCTTGGGTATGTCATGAAGACTTTTCCTTGCCCGGCTGCTGGTCTGGGAGGAGTAAGGGTTGGGAGCTGTGTTGTTCCACCTTGAGGCTCTTCCTACAGCGGATTCTGTGTTTGCAGCCAACGGGGACTAAGTTCTGTAGCACAAAAAAACTGCACAGAACTGAAAGAAGTAACTGATAAAGGGCATTGCTGTGTCAAGGGAGTGCTGAATTTCGGCTTGGGTGTTATATACTGTACTACTGGTCTCCTAGGAGCCGAGGCAAACCATGGCGAGTTCCCAGAGTGGTCCTTGTGTTCTGTCTGTCACCTGTGTCCGCTGCGTGTGCGCGGGGAGAATGAAACTTCTTCATAAAACTTCTTGAAGTAGATGCGGGAGGAAAAAAAAGGTGATTTGTAGTTCTCAGGCAGGATTTATACCAGCTGGGATTTTGACTTCCCAGGAAAAACTGAGCAAAAACTCCACAGCTGTGGCAGTCTGGAGGCCACAACATGCGTGTTGCTCACACAAGGCTCAAGAGCACATGGTTCCTGACTCCTGAATGATAAATGTAGTAGAGAGGAATGCAGTTATTTGAAATTTTTTTTATCATTTTGGGAGAAGCAGGGAGTTGTCTGCAGAGATGCAATGAACTAGGCTATAAGGATATCTCCCAAAGGCTCTTTGCTTTTTATCCAGGTCACTCAGCACTAGCAAAACTGGGCTGGTGGCAGTTAGACGTTGACGTTTGTTCCCAGCTCCCATGGGATGTGACATGTTTACATGGCGGGCCAAACACATGGCCACAGGCTCTGCAACGGCGCTCAGAGGGGCTTGGGTTACTCCTTGCCTTGGATCCATCACAGTGGCCATGATCCCTGTGCCGTCCTTCATCCAAGACCTGTGTCTGTACTGCCTCTTGGTGCTCGGGCTGTGATGAGGCACTGCTGTGCCTGCTGCCTCTGGTGGTGGCCTTCCCTCCTCTAAGCTGTTCATGGCTGACTTTTGCCAACAGCCCAGTAACCAAGGGGTGTGCTGGAAGCGAGCTGACCATATCCTGTGGGATTTGTGCTGCTGTGCCCTCACCAGGGCTGCAGGCCTCCTCCTTCCTCTTCTTACCAGCTGCCAGAATGTGCACAGCAAGCAAGAAACAGGGGGGAAAGCAGCTTTCTTAGAAACCCGAGCGTGCTTTTCCTGTGCAGAAGCCATTGTATCTCTATTGTCTTCAAACTGTCTCTCCCAGGAATCGCAGTGAGCAATGATGGTACCTCAGAAGTGTCCGCAGCCCGGCACAGATGAGGGCCTGGGGGGTGGGTGTAAGGGGGTGGTGACTGCAGGGACAGGTGTTGGCCAAGGGGCTTTCTCAATTCAGGCAGGAGAGGACGTGCACAGAATGAAACCGATGGTGCTATTCCAATCTATTCTGTGCCTGAAAGGCAGTCGGTATTAATCTAAAACTTAGCTGCTACAGACCATGTTCAGGTGCAGGGTGGTACAATCTGACTGGCAGAAGATTTCCTGCAGGTCCATGTTTTGCCTGGGCACAAGTTTAGGACGACGCTGCAGCACAGAAGCAGAGTGTTCCTGATGCTGAGCTGCTGCTTACGGGCATCCTCCCTTGGAAGAATTCGCTCCAATAAAGAAGATATACTAGCACAATATGTGGATTATGGAGCTAAAGACTTTTTGCTCTGTCATTGCTTGATAGTGCTGTACTTCAGCTAAGCCACGGTTATGTAGAATGGTGCAATTCCCTAGCACACTGGATTCAATAAAGTTCTAAAATTTCAGGTTTTCCCATGCTCTGATGGCCAAGAGATGTCTTTGCTGCCCTTTCTAAAGGTCTTTAGTGCCTCTTTAGTTCTGCCATTCAAGTCTGAATGGATCAGCTTGATAAAAGTGAGTAAGATGTGTTTTTCTGGGGCAGTAATAACAAAGGTAGGGCAGTACAGGGAGAAATGAAGATGAAAGAAAAGCATGCACAAGCCTCTATTATTAGAGGGCTGGCTTGCTACTAAGTCCCAGTAAAATTAGAAAGCGCTGGGAGGGCCCTGATCTTCTGGAGACCTTCCTCTGGTTCCCAAAAGGCCTAATTACGTAACATGTTGTTTGTTTGCAGTGTCCAGAGAGACTTTCCCGTTTTGCAATCTGTTGATGTCCCCCCCTTCCCAGAGTACACAAAATAGCAATTTAACTGCTGAAGCCATGCTGCTCCCGTGCATTTAAACAAACATCTCATTCTGATGCTACCAAAAAAGATGTATAAAGGAGATGATTTTGGTCCTCCTGTGGAACATTTTATCCCAGCACTGCCTCTTGGAGTGGTGCTTTTCTGCTCCTTGTTCCTGAAGCACAGCTTGCGTGTTCAATGGATGCGTGTTAGCAAGTGAAAGGAACAGCTTTTAAATGGGGTTTGCACGACAGATCGTTCCAAGCTGTGTGGGAAAAGGTGTCTGACTGGGGTCTCAGCAAGGTCAGTCTCAGTGCTGCTGCACAGGTACCTGGGCTCTGAGACATCGGGGTAGGTGCTGTGATTTAAGGTGTAAGAGAGCCTTCCCTCTGGGCCCACCCTCAACAGGGTGACTCCAGCCTTGTCTTGCACCTCCATTAATGATTAAAGCTTTCTGCATGAGAGCAAGGAGAAATGTGCAGCTGTAGGCTCTTCCTGCCCCCCCCGGTCTACTACAGCTATTGTGATCATAGAGGAGGTCACTGGTTCATGCAGCCAGTGTATTTTTATCTCCTGACTGAATGCTGAATAATTCCAAAGAAGTTCAGCTTCCCATATTAGAGGAGGAAGCAGTCGTTCCCTCGGCTGATACCCCATCAGCTCTTCTCCCTTCCCGTCTTGAAGCATCAGGAGGAGCACCTCTTCCAGATGTGACTGCAAAGCTGTATGGAAACAGTGTGTTCTTTCATGTTCAAGAAACATAGTTTTTCTAGGGATAACACTGCACCCAGAGATCTGTTACAATCTGCGCTCCAGATGTCAGCACACACACATCCCAAAAGAAAAGGCTTTACTGCATCAATGTCAGTGAGGAAGATGGCACATACAGTTACATGGACAACCAATTAAACTCGTATTTCACCTATGCAATCACACCTCTAAATGCCTGGAAAACCTTATGTCAAATGATCTTGCTGTTCATAATGTACAGTTTAGTTGTTTTTGTAAAACACGTCTGCTGCAGATTTAGGAAACGACACTCTTTGCCCACTGAATTTGCCTTGTCCAAGTCAGTTTTGGCATTTCTCTGTAAGAATAAATTTAGGAGCTGAATACTAAAAAAGACACACACATCAGCTACATCCTCTGATTTTTCTGGGGAAATGTCCCCAGAAACCACATAGGCTCTCTCCCAAGAGCCCTTTAAAAATGTCAGTGTCAATAAATATAGATTGTGGCAGGAGGGGAACCAAGTGGTGCTGCTTTTTTAAGTTCTTTTCCAAAAAGAAGTTGGGCCAGGTATTTCTAAAGAAACAGCAAAAATAATATCCTGACTCAGCCCTGGAACCCCTCTATCTCAGTTTTTCATCTATGGCCTGCAGCTTCAGAGAAAAAAAAGTAAAGCCTCCAGCATGAGCAGCCTTGCAGTAGGATGCAGTTGAAGAGGACGGTGTCTTCTGATGTGGCAGAGAGACTGCTGTAAACCAGGCTGGAAGGGAAGCAAACAAACATTCCCCTTTTCGGGTTTCACTGTTGAGCACATTCTCTTCCTCTTTGTGGTCCCACTCTGTTCAGCTGGGCCAGTGTGCATCCCCTCACGCAACAGCCCCGGTTTGCACGGGGTTAATGTCTGGCAGCACAGTGAGACACCAAAGTAGACCGAACAAAGATTAAACTCTCGTTTGGCCTGCTTCCAGAGCCCGGCGTGGGGCTTACAGAGTATTCTCCCCTTGCCACTGGAAGCCTTGCCTGGCCCAGTGGGATTCCTAGGCCGTGCGGATCCGGCCAGCTGGATCTAGGGCTTGGATCCCTGGCAGAAGCACCCAGTGTTTCTGGTGCATCCAGTACGGATCCACCTTATGGGAGCCACGGCTGCATGGGCAACCACGTCTCTGTTGGGAGGCAGCAAGGGAATAAGGCCACGTGGTGTCTGCAGACCTTCCCCTTGGTGCTGTGCCCAGGACGTGGCAGGTACTTAAAAACCCATTCCCGGTGCCACATCACGTCTCAAGCCCCTGAAGGGCAAGCTCACAGCTGTGTCTCCAAGCGTCCCATGGCTTCATCTGCTCCCCAGGGTGAAGCCACTGAGGGTGCTCCTGTGGCAGGTCATTGTGGTGTGGTGGGACAGATCCTGCCCGTGGCTTCCTCAGGGAGGGTGAGCATGGCATGCAGACCGTGCCGTTTGCCCAAATAAGTCAGAAAATCCAGGAACTTGATTGCATGATGTCCCCTGTGGAGGGGATTAGGCAGTGAAGTCGTGTTATTGGATGAAGCAAGTTGTGCCAGCACATCACTGGGGGTGAGTGGCGGGGGGAGAAGGGTGAGGACAAGAGTTAGCTGAAGAACTGACACAGTTTTTGTCCTTGAAAAACCAATGTTTCCTTATTTGTAATGAACTGTTGTTGGCAATTTACTGCTGCCAGCTGCATCTCTGTGGTTGATTAAGGGAGCTTGGATCTTTAATATGTAATAACTCCCTGAAAGCCATTGAGAGGTAGTTATTAGCTTCATCAGGGCCTGTGTACACATCCGCTGTGCTCCTTTATGGAAAGGCTACCTATTAAATGCATTGTAGTGATTCACAAAATGCAGGATCCAGGCTTGTTTTAAGAAATTAAAACAACAACCCTAGCAAAGCTTGTTGGCAGGGGAAAGTTATCTCAGAGTGAGGCACTGCTCCGCAGCTCCCTGATGGGGAGACAAGAACAGGGAGCAGAAGTTCTATCCCTGTTTGCAGTCCCTTCTTTCCCTGGCATGTGCTTGAGCACTGCTGGGAGCAGCACTGGCACCAGCAGGTTTTTACAACAGAACAGGCATCCATCCCTCTCCCAGCTGTGCACATGGGATCCATGGCTGTGGCAAATCCTTGAGCAGGGAGAGGTAATTCATTAGTAAACAGGATCCCGATGCAATTTTGAGTTCAAGCTGTACATTTGCCTTGGGAGTAGACTCCTTTCCTCTGACATGTTGCCCTTGGGTTTGAACTCAGTGGATGGCGCTCGGTGTTCTTCCAGCAGCAGGGCTGAATTCGTGGGCTCAAAATGAGAGTGACAGAACAAAAAGCGGACAGCTGACCACAGCCAGCATCCAAGCATCTGTACAGACGGGCAGAGAAACATCTGCTGCCATCCAAAGCCAAACAGAGAGGAGAAACTGGACCTGGCAGATTGAGCCAGAAGCAGACCCTCCTCAGAGGGAGAGGCTGATCCTGGAGGCATCATTCCGCTTGCTGCAGGGGAATGAGTGTGATCAGCCAGCTCTTTGCTCACAAGGGGATGTGATATTGCCCTGCCCTTGTCAGATGCACAGTCTTCCATGTCTGGATCTGGCCTCTGTGTGTCTCCACTGGCTCTGCTCACACCAGGGACAAAATCATGTGTCCAGTAGCAAGGACATTACGTCACTGCCATGCAAGGGGAAAGTCACCTATCCCATCCCTTGTCTCTGCTCCTTCCCCTGTTCTCCAGCACCAAGGGTAACTGTTTTAGCTTAACCTTCACAGTCTGGTCTTGCTGAACCATCTGTGTTTTTCCAGTACTCTTAGATGAGGCGCTTTGGTTAACAGCCTTTCACAGCCACAGTGTTTGCCACGGTGTGTGCATGGCCTCGCTGCACTGGTACTACTGGGTATGTCCTCCTCTTTGCAGTCTTGAGCATGGCTGGAGTTAAGGTCAGTCCTCTCCAAGTCATAAATGCCAGTTAGCCTGAGGACATCTTGGGAGATATCAAAAACTCTACTAATAAAGTTTCTGACAATGACATTAGAGGCACTGTGCTGGTTTCCAAGAATGGCAATGCTGGATCCTGGGTGACAACAAATAGTAACAGCATTCTCTGTTTTAAAAATATCTTAGTGTAAGAGAGAAAATATTCCCACTGCTGTGTAAGTAAGAGGGTGACCAGCATGAGCCTCCTCTGCCCAGTCCCTATATGGTTCCATTCCCATAATGTCTGGACTGCTTCCTACACAATCAAAGTAACAATCAAATGTGTCTGGCAGTGAGAAACAAAGCAACAGCAGAGAATGGGGGCATGGCTGGATCCCAGTGAACTGGGTGCTGGAAGGAGAGAGATGGAACTGGTGGCATATGCCTGCCCCTTCAGAGCAAAGTCCTTTCCAGGGGAAGGTCCCCTCAGTGCAGATGGCTGGGGACAGGCACAGGGCCCAACTGAGTGGAGTCCAGTGCAGAGATACCACCTCTGGAGCTTTTCAAGGGATGGTTTAAATTTTATGGCGTTGTTATCAGGAAGCTTCTTTGGAGGATTTAAGTGATTCCTCTGGTTATTTGCTCCCATTAAAACACCGGTGTGCGGGAGTCACACACTGTGCTATTTTGGGGTCATGCAATATGGCTGGAATTCAGCCACAAGCGCGGTACACCCCGCAGAGACCCTTGTCCCAAGGGCCAGATGCACTGTCGCCAGGTGGCAAAGCTGTTGTCTCGCTGGCTGGGACATAAGGACACGAAGACAAAAGAGGATTGATTTGCTCAGAGCTCTTTTGAAAACTTGGTTGCTTGCTTCCTAGTAAGAAACTCATTTTGAGACGTGCTTGCATGCTCCTGGATTAATCCGTCAGTACACATGATCCTAAAGAACAAAATAGTTACACGTGTGTTTTTGCAAACAATTTGGAGTAGAAATCTATGGATCCATGAGCACACTCAGCAGCCCCCAAAACTGCCCAGGGAGGCTCTCAGCATCCCCCCTGCGTGCCCTTATCCCTGGCACTTGCCCTCTCATCTCCGTGCCGCTCATGTGGCCGTGACTCTGCCATGCTCTGCCCCAAAACCTCCCCTGTGCATCCTGAGCACCAGTGTTGTGCCAGATGACTTATCCTGGCATGCCTTCGGATAAGGGCAGGCTGGAGACTGCGGACACTGTGCTCCGAGGAGCTGTGTGTCCTCGGCCACAGTCTTCCCTCCGCCCTGGGCAATGCCACTGTGCAGCCCAGGCTCTGCTGTCCTCACACTGCACAGCTCTCACAGAAATTCACAGCCCTGTCACAGCGTATAAGGCAGAAAAAAAGCCGGTTCTGCAGGGAGTCTGGAATGAACCGAGCTGCAGCGAGCAGGGGAGGGACGCCCTGGTTTCATTGAGAAGAGGAGGCTTGATCTGAAACAAAACCTGTTAGTTTGGCTCAGGCAGGTGGGGAGCAGGTTTTACCTGGCACCAGAGTCTGCACAGGAGCCAAGTATTTGCTTGGTTCAGTATATTTCCATTCATACTTTATGTTTGGTTATTGAAATTTATCTTCCTCCTTATTGACTGGGTATGTGACAGGACCTAGGGGAATAAGATAGCACCCCTACATAGGGTAAAAATAATGTAAACATAGTCAGTACCAATGCCCCAGGCACAAATCATCCTGGGAATAAGGAGGGAAGTGTAGCAGGAGATTTACCTGACTCATGAGCTCTCTGGTGACCTGGAACTCAGAAAAACTCATACAAAAATCTGAAAATGGGTCAGTTTAGTAGGGAGGATTGTAACAGAGAAGTGTGGGAGGGTTGGATCCGAATCAGGCCGAGCACAAACTGGACAAGAATTCGATGGGAAGGAGATATTCTGGACATTAACACCTTAGCAGTGCAGAGGAAGAAGGGGAAGGGAGCTGAACAACAGATTCTACCAAGACACAGGTCCCTCTGTGGGTGTACATGAGGCCTGCAGGTGTAGGACGGGGGTGACGCAGCACGCCTGTCCTCAGACCAGAAAGCCTACAGAAATCTAGCCTCATGCTGCAAGGGGAGTGCATGAGGGGCTCGTAGCAGTCCCCCTGGAAGGTTTCCTGGGCAATAGGTGACATGTGCAGGCAAGCTCAGAAGCTGCCTTCAAAAGCAGCTCAGCCAGATTAGGTCTGCTTTTGTACCTAAAAGAGCCTAGAATAAATCAACACGTTATTTGTAAGTACCTCAAAGATAACAAGGAGATGAATAACAGCCAGCATATATTTGTCAAGAACAAATCTTATCAAGCCAACCTAATTTCCTTTTATGCCAGCCTTTTGGGTAAGGGAGAAGCGGTGTTGTCATATCACTGAGCTTCAGAAGGGCTTTTAATGTTGTCTTGTTTAGCACTGTCATAAGCAAGCCCTGGCTAAATGGGCCACTGGGGTGATGGGGTCTAATCTGTCTGGAAAGAGAAATGTGTCACTGGATGGGGGTGAAAAGGTGTTCAGTAGGTGCTTGTCCTGAAATGGAGCTTGTTGGGCATGGGAAAGAGGAATTCGGGGTTTAAACTTGCAGACAGAAAGAGAATAGAGTCTGAAAGCATTATCAGAGGTAGGATGGGGATTTACAGAGATGTGAATTAGCCTGAACAGAAGCAAGACTCTGTAAAGTGCTTCTGTAAGAATAGTCATAAACACAAATTCAAGTGGGAGGGGAACAACCAAGTCAGGGGTGTCATTATGACCTGGCAGCCAAATCTGAGCTCACAGCATTGTGCTCTTGCAATCAGTGAGACAGATGCCATCCTGAAGATATTCAAGAGGAGGGTAACCATCCTCGTGCTGTCTCTTGGGGGAGTGGGTGGCCTCTGTCAACAGCAGAAGACACTGCCCAAAAGTTTACTGAAGATATCGGGTGTTTTGTCTCTTTTAATACACCTTGGGTCAGATGAGGCCTTGGGAACTCTTTGTCTCCTCTTGCTGTGTGCTAGCCAAGCTAAAGTGTTCCTCGTGTGAGCTGCACTTCAGTCAGGTGGCCCCTGTCCTGTGATGGGATAACATGCAAAGCAGCCTACAGATGGAGCAGAAAAGACCAAATGCACACGTGGAACCTGCACAGCTTCCCTGTGGCCACCCACTCCGGGCTCCTTGCTCACAAGGGATATCTGGGGCAGGGGCAGCGCTGCCGTCTGTCTCCTTTGCTAATAATTAGATGCAATCCCAGCTTCCCTGCAGGAGAGCCCTGTCCCCGTGGGGGAAGAAGCAAGGCTGCACAGATTAAGGAAGCTAATTAGAGGGGAAGAGAGCATTGGTACTGAAGCCCCAACAGTAAACTTTGAAATCTAGATAAGGGAGCAGTATTTAATTATATACAATTAAAACACCGTATCCCAGCCCCCTGGGAGCTGGCAGTCCTGGAAAGCCCTCACCAAGGTGCTAATGAACAGATCTGAAGGCAGCAGTAGGCTAGGGGCTATGCTTATCAAACTTCACCTGGGAAACACACCTGAAGAGAAGAGCTAGGAAAATTCCCTTGGACCACCACCTCCTACTTCCTGCATGATGTCCCCGTTCTCCTAGAGCAGGTAGATGTGGGAACCCACATCTTGGGAACAGAAAGGGAGATTGCTCTGCTCTTACCTGCAGCTGGGCAAGACTATTGCAAGCTCCTACACAAGGAAAGGCAAACCCAAGAAGGTTGAAGAAGTTAGAGAGGATTGTAAATACTTGGTCTGAGAAACAACCTTTGTGCCCTTCTCTCCCAGTGCACAGGAGAAAAATCTCCTGCCCCTGTGCCTGCCAGCCACGGGTGTCCTGGTGTCTCCAGGGAGCACCACGCCAGTGTTCCCCTTTGCTCCACAAATCCTGCAAAGTTATCTTACGTTATTTTTCTCCAAGTTCCCTCTAGCCACTAAAGCAGCTACTTCCCCTCCCTGCTCCTTTGCTGCATCATGCACATAGCCCCTGACTTCTGATCCTTTCACCCGTCCTCTTCAAGCCAGGAGGGCAGTTTGGTTTCCCCTGTGGAGTGCCTGCCTTGTGCTCAAACATTCCATGTTGCTCCATGCCAGCTGAGCCAGCAAGCTTCGTGGACTGCAGCAGCAGCTCCCATCCCGTAGCTGCTGCTGGGTGTTAATGCAGAATCACGATGAGGGAAGGCTTGGATGGATTCATATCATCTGGCAGATTAGAACTGCAGAACCAGCCTCAAGTTATCCAAAATTCCTCTTCCTCAGCAACTTCAAACCCTTAAGGAAGGCTTTTAGTTCAGCCCTGGGTGCCAAAGGAAGTGGTCCCTGTTTTAATTTTTAAGTAAAAAGTGCCAGAGGGCTTCTACCTCCTGAAGGCAGTAGCTTTGAAAAGCACAGGTGAAAGGCTAGGGCTCCTTTTCCTGCATCCTTGTCACCTGCTCTTGTTGAGGAACACGCCTAGTGCAGGTCTCTCATTGTGCAGCTGCAGTGGGAGCTGCAGCTTGTGCCTGGGGTGGGTGAAATGGTTGTAACCTCAGGCAAGGGGCCATGACCTGGCACCAACCCTTTGTCTGACAAAGGGCAGGGGGACCTGCAGCACTGGCTGGGGGTGGCCAGTCCCCTAGAGACTCTGTAGAACCCAAATAAACAAGCAGAAGACCCCAAACAGGTATCAGGTGTCAGGGGCACAAAGAGCACGAGAGAAACGGGCGCACAGACTGTAAGAGTGCAGAAGCCCAGGGATTCCTTTGCTGACCCTGGAGGCATCAGCTCAGCCTGTTACAGCGTGACTGCACCTCGATTAAATTACTTTAAAGAACCAGACACCTGGGACTCTGCTGCAGGAAACCTGGGACTGAGACGGTGAGGGAATCTTGTCTGACTGTGTGAGTGTGGTGTGTGGTGGGAGCCAAGCTGGGCACCTGGGGGTTCACTGGAGCCTCCTGCTGCAAAGGGGCTTTGGTCCCAGCAGTGAAAGTCTCGGGTGGTGCAGTTGTGACTCCCAGAGGGGCTCCTGAATGGTCAGACAGGAAAGATTCCATAGCAATCTTTCGCCTGGCCTTTGCCCCCACATTCTGCTCGCGAGGAACCTTTCCCATTTCGGTGCGCAAAGCCCATGAGTCACATCTGTGATGTTGTCACAAACAGCTTCCGTCTCTGGTGATACAGCTGCTTAAAATGTTACAAGACCCGAAAGTGATGCCAGTGCCACTGAGATTCATTTTATTTGTCTGAGCCTTTCTGGTGATGTTTTCCTCTGCTGTGCCAAGAGCTAAAACCTCAGGGCATCCTTCACTCACTGTGTTTTAGGTGGAAATTAAATTTCTTGTTGAATCCCAGGGCTCCAAGAGCTGTGGTCTTACGAAAGATGCTGACTAATCTCTAGTGTGCCCTGTCTGGTCCTTGGTGTGCCAGGGAAGAAGCTGCCATGCTTTGGGAGAAGAACTGCTCTCAATTGCCAGTCCTCTAGAGCTGGAAGGAAAGGTGGAAGGCTTAAGCTGCTTCTCAATTCAAGCATTCCTGCATTAGTATGAATGAGCATGTTGGTGTCTTGCAAATACACAAACAGATTTCTACAAAACACTTGCTAATGAACCAAACCAGCAGTCTGTCCTTTCAGTGATTTGTGGGGAGTCAGTAAAAGACTCAACCTGGGGAGCTCATTAACCTGCTGAAGGAGTGCATTTTTAGGGGAGATGCTGGGAAGCTGTTAGCTGCCAGCTGTGAGGCAGGGCCAGAGGCTTGGCAGTGCTGGGAGGAAGCCTGGGAGAGGAGACGTCCATTGCCTTTGAGGGCACGAGCACAGGGCTCGCTGACAGTGAGGTTACGGTTGTGGGGCACAAGAGGGGCTGATTTCCACCCCCAGTCACTGTAACCTCAGGGCCAGGCACGCTGATATTGTGCTGGGGTCTCGGGTTTCTGGTCTTCTGGAGAAGAGCAGAGTCAGCACCAGTGACAAGGGAGAGCCACAGCAACCTACTTAACCACACACGGGATAAAGCAGAGGCCTTCTGGAAAACACAGCCAGACTCCTGGGGCTTAAAAAACAGACACTTAATCCTGTACATCAAAGGGAGCGTGGCACTGCTCAGCCACTGCTCTGCCTCCTGGGCACAGTTCATTTGTCACCTGCAGCTACTGCACAACTCAGCCGCGAATCCAATCCACACCGATGCCCTTTCCTCTGGGTGTGAGCAGATGGGCTCGCTCAGGCAGCAACTGCAGCCGCCTCCAGAAGGGATGCAAATACCTCAAGGTGCACATACACCCGAGGGCTGCACCTGCCCACGCCTCAGCAGTGAGAGTTGGTGAAAGGATGACCAGGGAAATGCGTCTGTGGGGATGAGGTGGGCCAAGGTAAAATGTGAATAACTGGAGAAGGAGTGGAAGGAAACAGTGAAAGAGGGGCCAAAATCACAGTGGTTTGTATGAATGCTTCCTCTTAGCTGCTGCTGAGCACTTGAGAGCTGCAAAGTGCTTAGGTCCTCCTCAGAGCCCCCTTGTTCCATCAGACCTTAGAGCAAGGTTGTGCTGCTCCAGTCTGCAACAGGTACTTAGAAAAAGCTATCAAGTTTCATCTTCAGTGTGTTTGCAGGGAAAACCCTGGCTTGGCACTAGGCATCAAAGGTAAAAGCAATGAGGAAAAGAGAATACTTCTAGCCTTGCCAAGAAAAATCACTTGTCTGGGAAAGGAAGAACTAAATTGATCTGAATTTTCCTGCTATTCATCAGCGTTTTGGTGCCAAGGCAGTGCATGTGAGAGAGGAAGGAAAAAGGATAACATGAAGAGCTCCATATTTAATATTGTGTTAATCACTTCCCTCCCAGCTAGAGCAGAGGTTTAAAATTCCTTTGCTGTACACGAGGGAAAATGTACTGATCCGTGTGATCGTTATTATTTAGGGAAGAAAGATTGACCTTTCAGGAAATCCACAACTGAATAAACCAATTTGGAAGTCTAAAGAAATTAACTGAAGTTTGGGGTTGTCTGATTTTTTTTGTTATTTATTGCTTCACAGAAGATTCATTTTGCATTTCAAACCAAACTTTCCTTCATTGACTCTGGAAGCTTAAGCAGGGGGGGATGCATTTCAGGCCAAGTGTTTTGAGAAACCCTGCTAACAGCAACTGTGACAGAAGGTGAAGCAAGAATGCTTCAGCACCTCAACTTCTCAGCGAAAGCCCATACGATGGGAGGGTATATATTGTCAGGCAACTTGTGCAGCAGCTCTTTGCAAGTAGGGATCTGCTTCTAGCACCCCAGTTATGTGATGGAAAATCCTGCAAAGGAGCAGGTGGAAGTGGCAAAGCCACGTGCCAGTTTTGGACCTAGAGCTCAATGTGATGGTGACCTCCCCCAGCACCCCTGGGGAGCGGGGAGCAGTGCCTGCCCTCCAGCCCTGGCTGGGTACGGCGCCCTTTGATTTGTGGCATAAGTTTTATTCATTTATATCTTTCTGAGCTTAGACTCACGGACTAATTAGAGGAGAACTGGTGAGCTCAGCTAACGCATTTGAACATGGGTAGCTTTAGGCTTGCATTTGGGTCATTAAAAATGAAGTAAAATGATGTTCTCTTTGCACCAGCTATTGTGAGCAGGGGCCTTGATTTGGCAGCAGTTGTCTCCCCAACACTGCTGCACTAATGACTTCCAGCATGGAAAGAGCAGCGTGTCGTTAACGCAACAGGGTGGTGGGAATCTGCTGTAGGCAAAGCAGGATCTGGGACAGAGCAGTTTATATCTCACCTGTAACAAAGCTGGGATTAACTGACTCAGTTTAAACCCTTAGGAGGCTGGAAGGCACCGTAAGGGGAAGCCCTTCCCTCAGGGACATGCTCTCCCAAGGGTGTGGGCGTGCTGCAGTGGGAGTGAAGAGGGTCTCCTGAGGACCTCCTCTGCCTGCTGGTGTGTCCAAGCAGCCTGGGTGACCTCGATGTTTGAGCAAGGTTTTCTTCATTGTTCTGTGGGATGTCTCTGCTGGGTTGCAGGCAGGTTTTGGTTGAGATGGACACCATCAGTTTACAGCATAAAAGGCTGTAGAGAAAAGCTTCATCTCAAATTGACATAAACTACAAACGCAACACAGCTATGTATGCCAAAGCTTCTGAGATAGCCTATAAAGATAATTTGGCTTACCTCCCTGTGGGACAGAGGTTGTGTATGTTTGTTGGTTGTTATTCCCACAACAGCTGATACTGAGGCGGTGTTTGAGTGAGGGTTTCCCCCACAAGTACCTTGCTGCATTTTCTCCTCTCAGTGAAAGTGAGGAAAACTGGAAACTCCACAGAAGCATACCTGCTTTTCATTAAAAAAGCTGGAGGAGGAGAAACCATGTAGATTTAGAGGTGTTGTTGGCTTGTATTTTAAGAGAAAACGCCTGGTACAAAATAAAATGTCACTTTTGCCTGCTTCAGTCCCTGATGACAGACACCTGCACTGCAACACTAACGATGAGTGACCTGCAGAGATTTACAGAGCTGGGAGGGCCCTGGGGCATCATCCTGCTGTGGGGGTGCAGTCACATTGCTCGAGGTTCCACTGAGAGGGAGGTGGATGTTTGCTGGCACGCTGTGACAGTGGAAATGGCTCACATTTCTTGAGCTGCAGAACAAAATTACCTTCAATTTCTTCCTCAGTCGCTCTGTGCCTTGTAGCAATGCTCTCCAGAGGTGGTTGCAATGCAGGCATAAATAAAATTCGGCATGGACTGGGACTACACATACCTGGAGCCATGACTTAATGAGTTAAATCAGAGCTTTTATTATCTAATTTCTCATTGTCATCCAGTTTCTTGCATCTCTGTAGATAATTGATGTGGAGAATAGTTCTTGCCTTCTGGAAACTGGCTGCCTTTTGAAATGCTCCCATCAGAGATGCTTTTTTCAGGCTTGTACTTCTTTCTTCTCATTATCTTGTTAATAGGCCTGACTCCGCCAAGTGGAGGAAGGAGAATGCATTGGCAAGGTACACGAGGCCGGTGTGCCTTTGCCTTGGAGATGTGGGCACTGAGGCCTCGGGAGCAGCTCCTGCCAGGTGAAGGGAGGATAATTCCTCTTTCTGCCAGAAGAGCTGTAAGGGTGGCTGCAGCCTGGTAGAGGGAAGCCAGCCGAGCCACAGCCGGGGCTGAAAATGCCTTGGAGCAGGAGGGCTGATCCCCTGGCCACTGCTCCTGTTGGGAGGCTCTGCGGCTGCTCTTTCGGCAGAGGAGCTCTTTCCAAATCTCAAAAATCCCAGCTGCAAAGGCAGTGCATCTTTGAAGTCTAGAGGAGTATAAAAGACTGCAGATAAACCTGAAGAGTTTTCCCCAGTAGCTAAACCCCTGGGTTATATCTGTTGAGATTGTCGAGAGAAGATCCAACAAATATTTGTAACAGATTTCTACTGAGGGTGCCACACGTTCACATGAAAGAGCGGAGACGGCTGCTCCCGCAGCTGGGGAGGGTGAGCCTGCATGCAAATATCACTGTGCTCTTTTGGAGGCAGCTCCTTTTCCTTTCCAGCCTCGTGCTTGGGCATATCTGGCAGATGTGCCTTTCTTTTCAGATCTGTCCTTCCACGTTCCCTGTGCAGGGTTTGGAGCGCCACGTGTTCGGCTGTGGCACGCAAGGCAGGGAGCAGTGTGCACAGGAGTAGCCAGGCTTCCGAGGCACGTGGAATGAGGGTTGGCAGCAAAGGGGCTCTCACATAAGGCAGCAGGCATCAAGGTCTCTCCTCGCTACACCTAATCCTCCTCTGCATTTGGAAAACCCCTTTTTCCTACAGGGACCTCTTGTCTTTCATCACAGTGCCCCTGTTTCAACCCCAGCCTTCCCTCTGTCCTGCCATTCCAGTTTCCTCTGCTCATCTTCTGTGTCATGATCTCAGGGTTAGGAGGCTTGTGCCCTGCCTCAGACCATTGGCCACCCTGCCTTAAAACGTGCTGTGAGTACCTACACAGGTGAAATGCTCCTCCTGGTTTGGCCTTGCAGGCTCCCTGCAGAGAGGACCGGTGCCTGTCAGGCTGAGTCCCCAGATGTCGAAAGTGAATAAATGAGCTGTGTTTTACTGGGATGTAAATCAGGATGCCCTGGTGCCCTCTGGGCGCGTGCCCCGGGCTGCAGAGGGATGTTCGGTGGTGCATGTGCGCCCAGCCTGGTGCTGCCTGCAGGATGAGCTCCTGCTGGGAATGCACCAGCACTGGTTAGATAAGCCCAGTAGTGCCCTCCGATGCAGCCCACACAATAACAACTAGCACAAATAATGACGACCAGCAAGACCCCCCTACTGGGGGGGTTCTGTTCCAAACTGTAGCTCTCAAGCCTGCACATCCTTTTTTGCCGTCACTGCAAAGAGGTTTGCTGTGTCCAGTGGTTGTTTCCACCCTGGGAACTCACCATTTGCTGTGTCACAGCTGGCTGGTGTTAACTGCTGCTTTGGCACTGAGAGAGACCAAAATTTGGTTGGTCGGTGTTTTCGTGATCATGCCCTGTGAGATACAGCATGAGTTACAGAAAGAGAAACAAAGAAGGGTTTGTATTGAAATAGAAGTGGTTCTCATGGTTTTGACACCACATATGGCAGGGACATATGCAGAAATGAATTTGCTGCTGTTTGCTTAATAACAATAAGCAGGTTGGGACAGTATGTTAGATCTCACAAAAGGAAATGTGACTTTTTGGTCATAATCTCTATTTTTTTAAATTAGGATGTTCACTGCTGTTTTCTTGAAATTCAGTTGCAAACAGTGGGAAGGCATTGAACTGCAATGAAAAGGAAAGGCTGTCCCAGAGGCACATGCCTGTCAGAATGCTCTATGAGATGTCCTGTGCAGAGGCTCATGTCTTGATGAGAGGACCAAGCATTGTGAGCCCCAGCTCAAGGCTTATACGTGTTGGCAAACTCACTTGACTGGTTCGAGATTAACATTATGGGTGACGTCATTAGAAGCCTACATGCAGCAGGCTGAGAGCAGGAATGCCAGCTCCTTGCTTTTGAGCACGATGCCATCTCTCTGGTGAGCAGCAGTGTCTCGGCGAGAGAAAGCTTTTAATGTCACAGGGCCAACGCTGTTGATTCGTCAGGGGCCACGAACCTGTTCTTCGCCCCTGTAAGAAAAGCCCGCAGTGCTGTTTTTCAGGCCTGTCTGGTTTTGAACATACATCACAGAATCCTAGAATCACAGAATGGTTTATTTTGGAAGGGACCTTAAAGATCACCTCGCTCCTACCCTCCAGCTGTGGGCAGGGACACCTTCCACTAGGCCAGGTTGCTCAGGGCCCTATCCAGCCTGGCCTCAAACACTTCCAGGGATGGGGCAGCCACAGCTTCTCTGGGCAACCTGTCCCTGTTAGCAAATGCTTAGGTAAAAGCAGAGGAGGGCAACAAGGAAGTGCCTCGATGCCAGCCAGGCTCCAGGTTGTGAGGAAGGACCTGGTGCTCTGCACAAGGCGGGGACACAATGCAGAGGCACCTCTGTGAGCGAAGCTCTGCAGTTCATTTCCTGCTGCTGCAGAAGGACACGTGGTGGGAGTTCTTAAAAAAACTTAGTGTAAAATGTGGACTTTTGCTATCAGAAGAACTCCTTCTTCTGAAGAAAGGATAAGTCATAGTCACTAGTAGAGTCTGAAGCAATGCATTTCAGTGCCTTGTGATTTTCTAGGTCCATTTTCATGCACGAGTTTGTTTCGCTCTCCTTTTCGCCAGCCCGAATACCAGAAAACCCCCGTTCCTCTGTTGGCCGGCGAGTGTCTTGCACAATGCCCTGCCTCTGCCTGGCAGTGCTTTCCCGCAGGAGTGCCGGGGGTCACCCCGTAACTTGGCAATAGTTAACAGGGCTTTATAATTCCCTACTGCTGTCACAGGCCCACGCGGCTGGGGGACGTCTCTGAGCACTTAGGGAATGCTGTGCCCCGCCGTCCAGGTGGCTGTGAGCGCGACATGCTGAGCCATCCCTGGGAGAGCAGAGCTCTTAATGCAGCAGCGTGACAGTCGTACTTCAAAGCTAATTGACGACACGGGCTTGCTAATTTTACAGAGGTTAATGGATCTTCTTGGAGCCCTGTGTATGAGGAGTGCTGGAGACTTAGCATCTTTTTCTCCCCCATGGAGTTCTTTGACCATATATAGCCAAGGTATCAACTTACAGGCCTGGGATTTCAGCTTTCTGTTTAGATTTCAGATGAAAGGCTGCAGTTGGAAGTGATTGTTATAAATATTTCCTGCTATCTGGTAGCAGGCTGACTTCAGTCCCTTCTAAGGAATTCACCGTAATTATCCCTCACAAAACTGCAATGAAAACCCCGCTCCTGGTGGGGGCCGGTGAATGGAGCGTGTCCTCCGGCTGCCCCGGTGGGATGGAGCTGCACCACGTACCAGAGAGCTCAGTGGGGGCTGGAGTCCTGGGTGAGGGACTCACCAGCACTGCTTTTGCAGTCTTGACCCTACCTGGTTGCTTTCTCCTTGCTGGCAGGGTGCTGCTGGCCAAGGCGCTCCTGGAGTGACCAGGGCTGGGCCAGTTTACAGAAGCTGGGGCTTGAAATGCATCCTGAGGCTTGCGAAGGAGATGGAAGGGGTCAGTGGGAAGGGCAACCCGCTGCTGTGGCCACACAGGGCATGGGAGATGGGATTGGGCACTCTTCACTTTGCGGGAGCTGAGGGATTCGCCTGGGCTCTGCTCTCTGCTGGCCACCAGCACTGAGTTCCCGTGGAAGGAAGGGAAGGAAGTGCCAGCCAGCTCATCATCCAGCTGTCCTTGTTTCATGAAGGAACACCTCCCCGTGGGTGCTGCTGGTGCAGGGCACAGGCTGGACATTCCTGGGAGAAACCTTCTGTGGTTTCTGTTCTTAGGGAAAAGTACTGAGTGCAGTGGGCATTTGGGGCCATCGCTGCTCATCCGGAGAAGCTCCGGGACAGGAGCCTGGGTAAGTTCTTTCAGACTCATAGCTGACTGATCAGTTTGTCGTCCAAATGCTCAGAGTAACAGGGAGGAAAAGTGCTGTCACCCTGCCCAGGACTCTTCCTTTTTCATTTTTCCCTTCATCTCTCTCTCTCACCTATCTTTTTGAATCTCTTTGTGGATCAAAAACCCACATCGAACCAGCCAGAGCTGCCACTACATGGAGAAGGCCTAAAAAAAATAAAAATGCAGCCCCATCAGTTAGAAATCCTGACTCCTGGGGCCTCTGAAAATTTGTGCCACAGAAATGCTGCACAGTTGTGCAATTTAGTGCCTCTGAAGAAGAATAAATTTGCTTTAAAAAAAATCCATCAGCATATTGCATATATTTATAGTTAGCTGCAAGCCTTTCCAGTGAGAACTTTTAGAATTTATTTTAAATTAAAGTGACTAGCATGACATACCAGTACTTAGCCTTTTAACAAAAACATTTTAGTCGTATAAATACAGTTGCTATTATTAAACTCCAGGGAAAGCCAGCAAGCTGCTCCAAATAACATCCCTCTGGTCTGCCTGTCCAAGATCTTCTGTTCATATCCAGAACCAAGACATTTGAACACCTTGTTGGAGATCAGGGGTTCATTTTATTTTCTGTTTCCTTATGGCTTTTGAAGCTTGCTTTAATTAAACTTTGTTTCTGCTTTCTCTTCTTTATTCCCTTCTCCTTTCCATTATGTTACTGCTTATACTCTTTTTCCTTTTCCTTTAGGCTTTTTTATCTTTTTCCTCTTCCTCTCTCATTACCCAGGGAAGCCCAGTTCTGGGTGGTACTTTCTGGCCTTTCTGAAAGCATCCTGAAACCCGTTTGCTAAGTCAGCTGCTGGGACTGACTTTAAGGACATCACGAGTTGCCCCCTGGGTTAGCAGAGTGTAAGGGTACTTCTGTGCATTGAAAAAGTGCCTGTAAATGAGATTTTAGAAAATCTCTGTCCACTTACCCCGTCTGTATTTACATCTTTCAGAAGTGCCAAAGGAGAGCAAATTTTGATGCTCCAGAGTACACAGCAGAGTGGTGGACAGATTTTGACCTGTGACCAGCACAGTGCAGGGAGGACCTCCTTTTTGGGAACCCCCCCCACTGAAGAGCTCTCTATAGTTAAAAAACAGGCAGCCAGTGACTGGGGTTATTCCCATCTCCTCCACATTAGTCTTCACCCAGCTCATTTCCAAACAAGAGCTGAGCAGCTATTCCTCGCACAGCTTTTAAGCCTGTGTGGCTGCTAAGAGAGGGAGGATGCAATAAATCACCCAGTCAATTAACAAGGGACTTTCTCCTTATTTGTAACCTCCTTTCAAAGCAAATGAGTATGACTGGTAATGAAAGGAAACACATGCAATAGTTTAAAAATAGGTGTCTGAGGCCAGTGGGGGAAATCTTTGCCCTGCTGCGTGTGGCAGCCAGCATCTCCAGTTTGCCTGCATCACCTCTCCGCTCGCTCTCTCCCAGCACCCACACGAGCTTATTCCTTCAGGTGGTGGAGCAGCATTTCCACATCCAGTGCCATGCCAGCACCATCCCACTCACAGGACTTTGTAGACTTTGTACGAGCCTAAAACCCCCATAAATCTTGCCCCTGCGGATGGGAAATTAAGGCGCAGGGCTCTGGGAGCAGCCTGCAGCATTGCAGCAACTCCCCCGCCAGCCCAGGGGCCTTGGGGTGAGCTCTCAGAAATTCAGCAACCCGCAGGTGGGACATGAGTCTGCTGGGAGGAGAAAAACAGCAGCTGTGTCCTATTCAGAGCCTCCTCTCGCTGACTTCAGTCAAGTGTCTCCTGAGGGAAACCAACAGATCTTCCCAGGGTTTCTAACGTGCTTTAGCATTTGCTGAGCTGAAAGGCTGGCTTCAGCTCTACACACTGCATTTCAAACCTGGAATAGAACCTCATGGGTTTGGGACATAGGTTTTTTTTGGGTAGTTTTTTTTTTTTTTAATAATTCCTTGAGGTCTTTCATGTTCCTTGGCACCTGCCTCCTAGTTAGTCTGTGTCCCTTAATGTGCATTACAAGGGAAAACCAGGGCAGCTGCTCATGGCTTGGAGGTCCTGATCCGTGTGCCTGGGAGACACAGGGCTTTACAAAAATGTAAGAGCATTGATTTGATGGGCCAAACAAGGGCACATCTGTGTCAGGCTGGATGGACAGGATACTGGATGGACAGGAACATGGTATCACTGTCCAAAACAGTGTGGGTCTGTGGTATTGCCCTGCAAAGCCAGGATTTGCTGTCTGTGACAGAAAGTGGAAGCAGGAAAGCTTAAGATTTTAGCATTTATCTTCCTCTCCAGCATGAGACACTGAGAGGTATCAGGAGTGTTCTCTGAATGTTAATTTCTGTTTGCTTTGTCCTTATTCCAGGTTTTCTTTTTACCTCTCTTAATTCTGACAGCTTAAAGGACTCTGAGAGTTATGATTCAGAATTAAAAGCAGACAATCTTAGTTATGCTCTGAAAATAGCTGCAACTTTGCAATTGTGGGGCAGTGATTCCCTCTGTCTGAGCTGGTCACTTTGGTCCATCTCAGCTGTCTTGCCCTGAATTGCTTTTCCCCAGCTCAGCAGCACCCCCCTGCTCACACTCCTCTGCTCCCCTTCTCACCACAAAGAACAGGGCCTGGCAGTGCTGCTGCCAGCATGATTGGGGCAGTAGTCCGTAAAAACCAGTAACCAGGAAAAAGGCAAACACTCGAGCAAGTATGGGGGGGGAGGGGGCGGAAATCATTTAATCCCTGTAACAATCGCTTTATTGTTGGGTTTGATTTTTTTGGGTTTTTGGTTTGGTTGTTTTTTTTTTTTTTTTTTTTTAGCCTGGGGGTTTTCTGATGGTTCAAGAGATTAAAAAAAAGTCTTTCTGCCATATTTGTAGCTTTAGCAATCACCCAAGTAATTGCACTGTTTGTAAACCGTGTGGCAACGAGCATGTGTAGGGCTGTGATGCAGAGGGCAGGGCTCGGTCTGGCTGCGGGTGCCAGGCAATGAGCAGTGCAGAAGTGATGATTGTTAGCACTACGTGTTGACTTAGGCTGATAATGCCCCGGAGCCTTCGTGCTCCGTACCTCACCAGCGGGAAGCGGGCGCTCGGTGCGGAAGGCAAATACCTCGTAACCGGGAAACTGCCGGTGCCTGGGCTTCCCGGGGCTGCATTGCCCTTGGAGACAGCGTTTCCCCAGGACGGAGCCCTTGGGGTGCATCCCGAGCAGACGCCAGGGCAGGGGGTGTGACCTGTGCCCTGCAGTTTTCTTTTCACAGAGCCATGTTCGGACGCGATGTGCGACGCAGGTTTGCCTGCGGGGAGTTAATTATTCCCACAACCAGAGATAATCAGTGCTGAGCCCTGTTTTTTGGAGGCAAATGCCAGGTGAGCTGGTGAAATATAAATAGGGAAAGTTATTACATAGTCTGAATTACACAGTCCCTCGTTGAAGAGGGAGAAAAGAAATTTAACTGAAAAAATACAAAACCTCAGAGTATTGAAATAAGGAAATGCTAGATTAATCCAGGAAAAATCCCTAAACCAACCCAAACCCTAGAATCATCACCTTTTCTTTGTTTTCTGGCTCTTATTCAATCTTATAAAACAGGACCATATGTGACTGTCAAGGGCCTGGTAGGGGTGGGGAAGAAATTCCTTATTTACTTTCTTCTCTAAATATCTCTTTTTCTACTCCCCATCTTTCCCAGAATTCCCTGAGTTTAGGGGAAGAAATCTCTGATATGGCAAATGAAAAGTAAAACCATGGCTATGGTAACTTGCAGCATTTCAGAATTAAGAAGACTGTTTAACAGAAAGAAGTAAGACAGCAGTCGTTCTTCATTTTTTGACAGTTTTGAAAAATTAATGAAATGCTGAAAGGAAAGTCAAAGAAATGGTAGGAATCAGCAACAGTGAGGATATAAAATAATGGCAAGGAAATAGGTACTTTAATAATAATAATAGTAGGAATTAAAAAGAACCCTGAAAATAATACTGTAAAAATTAGTCAGGGGAAATGTGGTATTCAAACATTTTGTTTGAAGAATAGAGAGGGCTTGACATTTTCAGAAAATAGTTCCAAGATAAGTTTTGGGTGGGGGGAAAAAACTTCCAGCAAGACATTTCTGGGCAGGTCTGATAGTAAATATTATTATTCTTCTAAAGAGAATTGTGGACATTTAGAGGAAATAAAGAGGTTTTCCTTAAGCCAGAGCTGCAAGTGGCCTGCACTCAAATGTAGTGATTCATGCTGCCTTGTTTAAGGATCTGAGATCCCTTATATTTAAAAGGAAAACTGGGAAAGGCGCCAACCGTAAGGGCAATTAGTACTTCAGATGTGAAATTTAGAGCCAAAATTTTCACAAACAAAGGTATTTCTCATTGTAGGGCACTGCTTCTCATACCACATGAGCTGGAATTCCAGTTGGTAAAACAAGCAGCTGAAATGTCACCCATGATATTTAGAGAAATGATCTTATTGCGCAAGGTGGTGATTTTCAGGGGTTGTGCCAAACACCAGTGTGCAACCCAACATCGTCAGAGCTCAGGAAATACCACCTGCAACCCACGGCCCCGGGCATCTTGTTTAGTGAAAGCTTTCCCAAGGATTTCTCCAGCTATCCACCTAGGCCTGGATAAGGCCTCTGAGGGACGCTTTTTGGCAGCAGAGAGCTGTTTTCTTCTGTTTCCATTGCAGGACCGGGGGGGAACAGGAACCTTGGCAGTTGAGATCTCCCAAACCCAGTCTGTAAGAGATGGAGGACACAAGCACAGATGCGGCACAAATGCCTCTTCCCTTCTGGATATTTAACAAGGAGTGACTAAAAACCTGTGCTTGGGAGTGGGGCACTAAATAGCTAAGAATTGCAGGAGTAATGGTGGGAGGAATCTATTTTTTTTGTTACTTAGGCTTGTGAGCAAGTTTCTTTAGTGCCCGTGGAACTAAAGGATCATTTGGGGACTTGGGGTTTCTTTTAGGAAACGTCGTATTTGAGGATAGGTGATTGGTCAGGCATCCATGGACTTCTGTCATGGCAGGCCTTAGGAAGTGGTATCATTGGTTTTCTCAAGTTGAAAACAACCAAAATTGCTTTTGTTGCAGAGTAAGTGGTTTGGATCCTGTTTTCCCACTGCATATTGTACTTTGCAGACTAAAAAAGACATGAGAAATAGAAGTGACTGATTTTTCCATTCCTTAAGCTGCCTCCATGTGGGTTGATTGCTCAGGGGATTTCAAGGCAGACTGAAACACAGACAAACGCTGGCTTCGTGTACGCTCTTAAATATTGCTGTGTTTTGAATTTTATTAGAAACTTGGCAGGCTTTTGCTTGAGCTCTAACTGCCTTTTCTGCCTTCAGTTTATCAGCTCCCATAATTTTAGATGCACAATCACAGTGTGCAACCATGTAGCCCAGCACGCATGAGCAAGGGAAGCGCTCTAAAAACATGTCTGGTTAAAGTACTTGTCAAATTAGTAGCTGTCAGCCAGGGTGAATTAGACCCAAAATGGTACATGCACAAGTGAGGAAACACGTCCTCCAGCATGCCTTGTGCTATCAGTGTCCTGCTGTGCTTGGACAGGGAGCCTAACCCAGGAAAAAGCCAGGATCTTCTCTCACTCACATTCTCGGAGTTTTGCCCAAAGACACCTTGGGTGTATGTACTCGAGGGGATCTGTATTCAAAGGAGAGGATGTGATAAACCCATACATCTGTCAGAAAGTAACCACAGCCTCATGATCTTTCCGGGCTGACTGCAGCTCTAAATCCTGCCGATGAGGCAGCCGTAATTCCTTGTGCGAGACACTGCAGGCAGATGTACAAATCCTGGTTTAACAGGGGAAGAAGGTGTTTTTCCATTTCTCCAAAGAAGCATTTGACTTGTGAAATCAGTGCCCTTTCTTTAGTTTTGCTGCAGTTTGTCCTGTCCAGGGTCCAAAATGCAGGGTGGCAGGTGCTCCTGGATCTGGCTGATGAGGTTTCACGAACCATGGGGATGCGGAAGACAGGAGCAATTTGGGGAGAAGAGAGGGGTGCAAAACACTTGCAGAAGGAACCCAATTCTTTGGAGCAGCACCAGCCCTCAACACTTTGATGACCAAAAGGCAGGAGAGAAAAAAAGCTGATTGATAACTGATAATGCTGTTAATGTGACGAGTTGCTTTCTCGAGCATGGTCCAGGCCACAGCACGTTTGGGAGTCACTGGCAGCTTGCCACCTGCAAGGGAGATGTTTGTGGTCTCTATCAGTGCAAGAGGAGGAAACTCCCTGCCTGATTTGGCTTCCCACGCAAAGAGAACCTATGCTGGCTGGTGTGCAGACTCTCCGCTTGTGAGGAACTGAGATGCACCTCGGAGGTGGGGACACAGTTGTTCTTTGGGGCACTGCAACACAGGCCTGCCTTGGGGACAGCAAGGGCTTTGCCTGGTGTGGCTGGCACAGCTCTCTGAAGCAGAGGTTTCATCACGCCACGGGGAAACACCAGGGAAATAAACCAGGCTTCCAGGTAGTCTATCAAACGCCCACATCACCCAGTCTCAAGGTGGAGTGATAATAAAGATGACGTGGGGAAAGGCAATCTGTACCCAGGGAGGTTTTCATAACTGAAATTGAAAATAAATCACTGCAGACGTGATGGCTTATGCCAGCTCTCCTCCATGCTCATCCCCTCGCTCTGCTTTCCTTTCCACTTGCTATTTCCTCTGCTGCAACGCACTGTTATCCTGGTTTACTACACAGCTGGGATAGTCTCTGAATCTGCCTTGGAGAGGAGCTACCCAGGCACAAACCAACCATTTCAGCCTGGGAGAATGAATTAGGAAATGAGGACTGGAGAGGCTGACACATTTGATGTTGCAGAATTAGGTGTGCTGAGCTGATTAACAGCACGGCCCACAGCACTTTGGCATATTTATGTGCCCCCTTGAAACTGAAAGCCCACAGTCACGCTGCCAAAAGGCAGCCCCCCAGGAAGGCAGGCTCCATGGCCTGCCCCTCCCCTCCCACCATTCCAGAGAAGTTAAAGCAAGGTCTGGGAAAGCAGCCGTGTGCTGGAGACCTTATGAGATGTGGCTCAGAATAGAAACGCTCTGCCTCACCACAGCCCTCTTGGAAGCCGTCTTTCAGCCAGAAGGGGTTTGTTCCCATCTCCTTACTGACAATCCCCCAGCTGAAGAGCAGGAGAAGCCAGGGTTTGCACACTTCCCTGGGTAGTTTTTGTGTTCTTGGGTGAAGGGCAGCTGTTTGTGCCATGTTTTTTGCCATCAGAGACGTGGGTCTTTGCTTTGGAGCAGATGGACAAAGGCAGCAAAGCGCAGCTGTCTCATGGTCATGAATTTGGAGGGAAGGCTGGACTGTGCTGTTACGTTGCCATGCTTTAGGACGCCATCCTGCTCCCTAGGCCCAGCTGGGTGTGCTCCTGGCGTCACATCCAGCCAGCCTGGCTCGCACAGCTGTGCCTCGGACGTGCCAGCCACGGCACTAGAGTTGCTGAGTCCACTCCCGCACCCCACGCTCCGACAGGGCCAGGACGGCAACTGCTGCAGGGGCTCCCGCCTGCCACCAGCCAGGAGCAGTGGCAGCCCAGAGTTTAATGAAAAACAGCATTGCCAATTTGATTGCTCCAAGTTATTTTTTAACTAGACTATTCCGGGTGCTTCTGTCCTCTTTCGTAACAAAACCCTTCTCCTCTAAATACCGGGTGATTCTCAGGGTGCTGTTACACGGCTCTGTGGCATGGTGAAAACCAACTCTTCAAGGCTCAAAGTCAGCTCTGGGTGGTGCTGAACCATACAGAGCAAGAGGTGCTGGAGCAGCAGGGCTGCCTGGAAATGTCATAGAATGGAGAGTTCCACTTTGGAGTTGCTGGTGAAATCTGCAGCCAGAAGCCTGACTGCTGCTGCCGAGCAGGAGCCAGATGAGCTTGTGGGGGCTGGAGGATGTTGTCTGTGCTGCCTCAAGCAGCAGAGAGCTGTGTGAGAGATGGATGAGTTTCAGGAAATGGCTGTCCTAGGAGCAAGCCAGGACCCACTGTCCCCATGCCTGAGGCACATCAGCCATGCCAAAGTCCAGCCAGGGGTTTTCTCAGGTGGTGGCAGCAGTGCCGCTGCACACGGGGATGCAAAAGGGAGTGGGGCTGGGGCAGCTCTCCCTCTACGCAGTGGGATGAAGTGCAAGGCAGTGATCCCAAAGCATTTTGAAGATGTTTTCTCCTGATGTCTTTCCATTTGACATGAACCCAACTCTCCTGGCAAGAGCCCAGGAGTGCATTGTTGCTTAGAATCACAGAATCATTAAGATTGGAAAAGAGCTCCGATGTCATCGAGTCCAGCCCTTGACCAAACACCACCATGTCAACTAAACCACAGCACTGAGAGCCACATTCAGTCATTTCTTGAACACTTCCAGGGATGGTGACTCCACCACTGCCCTGGGCAGCCTGTTCCAATGCCTGACCAGCCTTTCAGTGAAGAAATTCTTCCTGATGTCCAGTCTGAACAGCTTGAGGCCATTTCCTCTTGTCCTGTCACTAGTTGCCTGGGAGAAGAGGCTAACCCCCACCTTGGGTCAAATCTCCTGTCAGGGATTTGTAGAGAGTGATAAGGTCTCCCCTGAGCCTCCTTTCTCCAGGCTAAACCCCCCCAGCTCCCTCAGCTGCTCCTCACAGGACTTGTGCTCCAGACCCTTCACCTTGGTGTCCTTCCTGAATTGAGGGGTCTGGAACTGGACACAGCATTTGAGGTGTGGCCTCACCAGTGCCAAGTACGGGGGAAGAATCACTGCCCTGGTCCCACCGGCCATGTTATTTTTGATACAAGCCAGAATACCCATGGCCACCTGGGCCTCCTGGGCACAGCTGGCTCATGTCCAGACACTGTCAGCCGGCACCCACAGGTCCTTTTCTGCTGGACCACTTTCCAGCCACTCTTGCCCCAGCCTGTAGTGCTGCAGGGGGTTATTGAACCTTCTGCCATTGGCCTCGGTCCCTCAGCCTGTCCCAGTCCCTCTGCAGAGCCTTCCTGCCCTCCAGCAGAAGCTCGCTAAGAGCGAGCAGGACTCGCCTCGCCAGGAGCATGGGGATGAGCTGGCTCATGCTCAGCTGCCCACCCCATCCCCCACTGTCTCTGTGCAAGCAGGGAAGTATCAGGGCTGAAGTGCTGTCAGTCCTGGGTGAATGCTCACCATCAGTCTGACTCTATGAGTGCTCTGCAAGGAGCCCAGTGCCTTTTGGCCACATCAGCCTTGCTGTGCATTTCCAGGCAAACCTGGTGCAAGGAAGCACGTGAAAGGAAGCACATGCCTAGGATGTAACACACATGCTGCACGTGCAGCAGGTTTCCTTGTTGCAGGTAGATGCAAAGATGTTGACTCAAATCCCTCAGGAGAACCAAGCAAGTTCTTTGTTGGCTTCTGTGTGTCTCTGAATTATTCAAGCAATTCAAAGTAGAGAGTGGGTTACTCAGGGACCCTCTGTGAGAAGCCAGAACGGAGGCAGTCTGGTGAAGAATGCAGGGAGATTAGGAAAGCTGAAGCAGTAGGATCCCCTGGGCAGATAGCCAGGGAGGCTCTGCTGAGGAAGGACTGCTAACGTTGGAGGTGGTGACTGGATCAGAGAAGTGGGTGCTTTTAGCTCCTGCACCTGACAGTGTGCAGGTTCACTCTGGGTCCCCCTTGCAGGCATTTTGTCCCCTGAATTTCAGCAGTATTGCACAGGGCAGAAATCAGTGCAGTTTTATAGGATATAAGTCAGTGCCTCCAGCCAAATCTGGTTTTGAATTCGAGAGCAGCAATCAACCAGCATGGCCCCCTTCTCAAACTTTTCACAGCTGTGTGTCCATTTCAGGCTTTGCACATCTATGCCTATCAAGTGCTCCCCAGTTACAGAAATCTGGCATAGAGAATCTCTCGTCTCTTTCAGGAGCAAGTGAAAAATTTGCCTTGTGTTCCCTGGTTTTGGCAGCGAGATTCTCAGCCTTTTATCCGAAGCCCTTGAGATGTGAGAAGCAGGGATGGTTCCTTGCACACTGCAGATGGGCTGCTGCATGACAGAAACGAAATGATTTGTCTTGTGTGTAATCCAGAGGCTCAGCTGAGTTACTCATCAAGCCCTTTATAAACCACTTTGTAGACTGCCACTGCAGCTTATTACTTATGATATCTTACATTGCCTGATGAGTTACAGGATTTTTCCTGCTGTTTCTTCCATCACATTGAACTCTGAGAAGCTTTAGTGTCTCAGGCAGCTTCTGCTGACTCAGAGCAAGGCAGCCCTGCCCATGAGCAGCGAGTGGTTTGGAAGTGCCCTGTGCAAACCACCAGGCACCTGGAAGCTGAAGGGTGTGGGCTTCCATCAGGTACGCTTGGAAATATTCAGCATGGTGGCATTTGGGAAGGAACTTTCTGCGGCTCTCTGTGTTGTGCCGCTAAGCACACAGGCAGTGGTCACGAGGAGGCACATTCTGTGTCCGTCCTGCGTGGAGTTTGGGTGCAATAGGATTTTACACTGCATTTTCTGGAGTTTTGCGTTTCATTTCCTCACCAACCAATACAAGTCCGTGCAGGAATGGGAAGCACTGAAGTGCTGGAGAAGGTTCTGGTGGAAGCTGTATGGGAGAAGCACTGATATGGAAGTGTCCAACTTCGGCTCATCACGGTGTGGTGGGAATAAAGGGATTGGCTAAAAGTCTCTTATACTGTGTGCTGCTGGCTCTTGCTGCAAACTTTTTCCTTTTTTTTTTCTCCCCTTGCCCTGTGCAAGGGGAAAATGCCGCAGCTGCTCTCTCTGAAAAGTCATGTCTCCTAAACAGCTCCTGTGTCTGGGAGGCAGGCAATGAGGTACTCTGAATGCATCAGCACGAAACCCCCCGGAAAACATTGTTCATGTCACAGCCATCCCGGTGGCGTGCTGGGAGACAAGCCTTGCTGGTGGCATAATTCAGGAGCTTACTCTCTGCTTCAGAAAATGATTCTTGCTATCAATAGTTCCAAAATAAAAGAGTCAGGACTTCCAGAGGTATAGGGAGGGCAGCCTGCCTGCCTAGCCCTGAGCCACCTGGGTGGTTTTGGGCATGGCAGGGTTGGATGTGGGACCTGGGTTGGATGCCTGGCACAACCCCAAGAGAAAGCTGCAGGAGGCAGGGTCCATCCATGCTCCCAGCAGCAGCAGCACGAGGATAATGGGCAGACATTAGCAATGGGAGCTGATCCTCACGTTCTCTGTAGGCTCCTACAAATTTGGCCAGAGTCTGAACTATTAACCAGTTAAGAGAAAAACGCTTTTTTCTTTCAAAGAAACGTTGGCTGGGGTTGTATCTAAGGCTTTGGTGCTACCTTTAGCTTTAACTCTCTTGTATTTGTTTGGCAACCCAGCTCTGTTTCGTAACCATGTGAAATGAGAGGGATTTCCAAACGGATCTGGAGTTTTCCCCACCATGTCTAGCAAGAGTCCCTCTCTTGCTGCAGCCTCACAGTCCTGTTTCCTCACACGTATGTCCAGAGTCCAGAGTTCCCCTACACTCACAGCCTGGCATGCTGAGCTCCCTATCCAGCCTCTCTCATCCCTTTCCTGTGTTGATGTCTTTGTCCTCTTTTGAAATTTTTTATTTCCCCCCTTGCTGCCTTCAGCTTGTCAGAAATCAGAAAACACCAAGGGCAGGACATTTTCCCCACAGTCTGGCTCAGGAGGGAGGGCCCGGAGGGGCACCATGCCATGGGCAGAGCTGGTTGGCAGGAGGAGTTTGGGGAAAGAGTCCCAGCCACAGCGTTGGCCCCAGGCAGCGTTGGCCAGGCTGGCCCCAGCCCCAGGCTCCGGTGCATCACCATGACCTACATACACCCCTGCTGCTGGTGGATGCGTTCCCAGACTTTTAAAGAGTTTGTTCCCCTTGGCCTTGCTGGGAGGAGCCGGGGAGGTTTTTTGGGGCCAGGCTCAGCACAGTGCTCGCCTTGGAAGAGCTTCCTTAGCATGCACTTTTTGCCGTGTAAATAATGAATCGTACATTTAGTATTAAACATCCTGTGCACTTCCCAGACCTTGTTGCACATGTGAAACTTGGCAGATGAAGTGCATGAAGGTGGTTTGTCTTTACAGCCATGCAGGATTTCTAATGTGCCCCATTCTTTTTTTTTGGCGGGAAGCAAGGTTTGATCCTTTGCTCTTCCCTCTGCTGCTCCGGTCACACCTCAGTGCATCTTCTACCGTGATGAGCACAGTCCTCAGAGTTCCTCTGCCTTGGCCATCCTGCCCTTTCAACCATGACTGCCCACATCTCCTCACCCTTCTGCACTAAAACCTCAGCTGCCTACATGGGCATGGTTCAGTGCACAGCCCAGGAGGAGCACAGACATGGGCAGAGAAAGCCCGAGGGATTTGCTTATAGTGAAACAGCAGAAATGTGTGTGCAGAGCTTGGTGGAACCGAGACAAAACTGTTTACTGGCAGGGAACTCAGCAGGATGCTGGAGCTCGGCAAGGATGATGGAGCAAGAGAAAATGAGTCATTTGGGAAGGAAGGACTGTCAGTACAGTGGGTGACGTCTGCGTGGTTAGCTCACAGACTTCCAGGGTCATGCTGGGAACCCCACCGCTGCAGTAATTTAAAGTCCAAACATACTCAGCCCTAGGGAGGGATCCTGCATGGGCAGCAGGAAGTTTGTGTGTTACAGGCATGGATGCATCCCTAGGTGAGGTGGTGGACAGCAGCACGATGCAGTTGGTTTTTCCATCTCTGATTTCTGTGACTCACCGACCACCGATCATTTTGGAAAGCTAACCACATTACTCCACAGCTTCAGGTGAATAAGGAAGCAGGCAGACTCCCTGGGGATCTGACACACTCTGAGGCAGGCATCCATCTGGGAGAGCATTATTGCATTAGCTCAGCATTCCTGTTGGTATTGATGCATGTTCTGCTCTTGCATTGCTGCTCACAGGGAAAGGCTGCGTGGGGTAGCACACAGTGGGTGATGAGATGAGGCTGGGCATCCTGCTTAGGTGCTGTTATTTGTTTGTATAAAATTCATGGGAAGCAGAGGGAGGGGAAAAAAATCTGGATGGGGATGAAAAATGATGCTGCACATAAAGCTAGCTCTGAATCTGTAGAGCCGGCCTTTAATTCAGTCGTCATAGTCTGAAAGAAACACACACACACACACACATGTGCAAAACCCAAGCTGCAGATAATGAATTTTGAGAAAATGAGCCCTCGGCTCCCTCCTCCCAAGCTTTACTTTTTAGAGAATGCCCTTCCTTAATTTTGGAAATGATTGCATTATCTCAAACTGCTTGTAAATCTTGTTAGCCAAGTAATATAGTTTGGACTAAATGTCTGTTCCTACATGAGCCTCAGGGGAGTGTGGAAAATAACCAATGCAGCCCTGTTGCAACCTCCCACCAGCTCTACGAAAGAGACTCCTTTTTTCTGATTAACCTCGGTTCCTTTCAGCAGTGAGGCAGAGAGAGGCAACAAGATTAATGAAAATTAGGTCTATTAAAGCCAGCCTTGTTTTCTAGTCGTGTGCACAGCCTTGCCACAAGCTGAACTCGTCACCAAATGCACAATTAATCAAAGTGGAGTGCAGGCACTTGGTGTCTCCGCATGCATGTGTGCGTGTGTTTGTGTGAGCATGCACTAAGGCGACTGCACCAGATGCATTTGCAACTGAAAGGAGCAGAGGAACAGAAGCAAGATGTTAGTTTTCCTATTTATTATTTATGTAGTTGAGAGTCTGCACCCAGCAAAGCTCGTGGAGCTGTGACTGATGAGTTAATTGGATACCACACTGGCATCTCTGGAAGAAGCTGTGGAAACCCAGGGACAGAAATAGTAGCTGGGACTGCAGGAGAGCATGTCCAATGTGTGTTGACGTGCTTAGCGATGCAAAACCATAGCTCCTGCTCCTGCTCCAAAGGGAAGGGACTTGTCATCGTTGGTTTTATTTCCCACAGGACTCCAGTGTAGGACTGGCACTTCTATAAGGATCAAGATTCCTTATATTTAAAGCTGTCTGATCCTCAGCTTAGGGGGAATTGCTGGGGATGTGCCAGAGACAGGCCCAGCTGCATTTCTGTACTTCCCAGATGAGTCTTAGACTCTCAATGCTGGCACCTTCCTCCTACCAGCTGCTGCCCTCCACCCCCTTTCCCTGCTTTTCTGACAGGGTTTTACAGGGTGGGGAGGACCCTGAAGCCACTGGTGGTGATGATTTCTCTGGCCATTCCTAGATGTGATTGCCCAGCTCACCTCCCTGGATCGGTGTCTGTGCACCTCATCTCTGCCCATGCAAAACCCAGAGCCTTCATTCTGTCTCAGTGGTGGTCCAGCTCTGAGTTTCCTTTTACCATCAGCCAAGTGCAGTTCCTCTCCATGGATCCTCCAGGGGACCTCCCCAGGCCCCATTAACTCGCATGGGGCCATGTTGCATCCATTCTCCTGGCCCCAGTGCTGTGGTGGAACTGGGTCTTGGCCAGACATTATTCCCCTTGCGTGGCCAGTGGTGAAGCTACTCCCATGCCAAGGGTTTGTTTGTCTCACAGGGACAATGAGAGGGGAGTGAAGGGACTTGGAGGGACTTTCCCACTGCCCCTTGGTGAAACAGCCCTGATGGGGGGCAAGAAGGAACCCCCCCCAGCCCCTCTGTAGTACTGTTTGAAATCTGCTTTGGGGCTAAACACATCTAAATGTTTTTCATGTGATGCCTTTGGAAGAAAATCACAGACTTACATTGTCTGAAAGCCAGTCTACACCTGCTGATGGCAAACAAGATGGAGAGAGTCCCACAAGTCCAACACTTTGCAGAGAACCTGGGCAAACGCAGATGTCCTCATTCTGGTAGACCATGCTGCCTTTGGGAGCAGTGCAGCAGCTGAAAATATGGGTCTACCTTTCCAGTCTCTCTAGAGAGATTGTGGGGAGATCTGCAGTGGAGATTTCCAGTGGGCATGTGCGCTCAAGCAGTCCCAGAAAGCTGGCTTGTACACATCACCCATCTTCATCACCCTGTAGCAAACAGGACAACAGATGGGGCCCACTGGGCTTACCTAGGTCAGAGCAGGGGCTGGGAACAGCATTAGGGTCCTTTTTCCCCTTGCTGGGGCCATTGAAATGCAGGTAATAACCAGTTCTAGTGACCAGCACCTCTGTGCACCCCTGCTTTTGCTGCAGGCATCACCATGCCCAGGCCCTGGCTGCGCCTGCTCAGCACCAGGCAAAGCTCCGTGTTTTCCTGTGGCTGGGAAGCCCTCGGCCAGAAGCAGTGGCTGCTGGAGAGCACACTGAGCGGGGGCCAGATGGGCAGAGCCCTCCAGCAAACTCAGTCCTGTGCCCAGCCCAGGTGCTGAGCTACTGCAGGACCTTGGCAGAGTCATGTTGTTCCTGTGTTGCTGAGGAGCAACACATCATCCCTGTCCATCATCCCGGAGCTGTTCCGTGTGAAAGATGTCAGTGCTTCTATGGCACAAGGAGAAAATATCAGTGTGTCCAAGGGTACGCAGAGATAAGCAATTAAGCTGTTTCACTCTGCCAACATCCCCCTACCACGGTGAGTGGTTTGACTGGGCTTGGGTTGTGGATCTTGCCAGGAGCTGGAGTTTCGTTTCCACGACAAAGCTGAGCGTGCCGTGGGAAGACCTTGTCCCTTTCTGTACCCTCACCACTGATAAGGAGCAGCCCCTTTGCTCAGTCTTTCTCAGGGAGAGTTACTTTCTGACTCTGGGCAGCACCATCAGGGTCCCAGCAAAGACAGAGAAAGGAAAAAGCCTTTTGTTCCTGCAGCAGAGCAGCCCTGCCCAGGGTACCCCAGCTGGAGAAAGGCATCACAGGCATGTGCCTGGGTGGTCAGCTTTGGGCTCTGAAACTGTTGGAGAAGGGTGTGAGCAGATCTAGAGAGCACTTTCCCATAGGAAAGGACAGGAGGATGTGACCTCTGGGACTGCACCCTGGGCTGCCTGTTTGCCCTCTGCATCTCACAGCCATTTCATTTCCAAACCCATCTCTTCCAACCCAGGCACTCAGCCGTGAAGCACAAGGTTGAAAGGAGTCAAGTCAGGGAGGGAGCATGGAGAGATAAGGTTGCTGTAGGATAAAAACAGCTGATGGCTGAAATCCTATCCAGAGAGCCAGGGGAAACCCTCCTCCATGGATTATGCTGAGTATTGCATGGTCCAGAGAAAAGGGAGTTAAATTACTCCCCTTATCCAGAAAATTCAACCCTTTTTGCTGTCTACAGACATGGCAAATTTTTTTGTTCATCTTACTGCATGCAGTTACACGTTTCAATAATCATCTGGATTCCTTAGGATTCCCTTATTACTGTGCTGTTGGCCATGCAGGTCAGGGAGCAGAAGGCTCCGTGTTCTGGATCTGCACTTGCCAGGTGAGTTTCCAGACCTCAGCTGGTCTTCAGCCTTCACCAGGCCCTTGAACAACCATACTGAGAGGTGCCCATGGGCATTAAAGACCTTTTGGTGGTCTCACTGGTGCTGGGCTGTCACATCCCTGACTCTCTGCCCATCATCGTCTCCCTTTTTTAGGACACAGGACACAGAGCATGGTGGTGGGAGAGCTGCAGCATTTCCAGAATCACTGGTTTGGGGCTACCTTCCAGCATCTTTGGACCAATGATTGGCCTGGACTGAATGAGAAAGCATATTGTTAATAGTTCCTCATAAAAGCACAGGGGCTTGCATGTTTTTTTCCTAAACTTTCATTTAAAGTAACTGTATTTTCCTCCTAAACATCTGATTCTGTCTTTAATCATGCTAATCTCCTGATCTCAACCACGTGTCAGTGTCGCAATTTGGTGCACTTTAGGTACGAATATAAAAACCCTTTTGTTTCTTTGAAATCCGTTGCTTTTTCATTTCGCCGAGATCATTTATTCTTGTGTCAAGGAAGAATAAATGAGAAGTGTCAGGCAGACCTTTTATATATTGCTTTATCTTTAAGCTAAACAAATCCTCTGTGTGCAGCCTGGCTTAGTATGGAAATCTCTGCACTCCTCTATCAGTTGTCACCCTGTTACTTGATGTTCTCCCTTTCTGAAGTGGAATGACAGAAACCTCATATGTGCCCTTGCAGCTGCTTTACTGAATGTTATTGTGCTGGTTTGATGCTATTTTTTTCAGTCTGCTGTTTGCACAGCAAAAGGTTGTATTTTGTTTTCATGATGTCAGAGTTCTCCGCTGGGCTGACTGCTGGGAAGTCGTTTTCAGGAGCGGCTTCAGCTGATTTACAATGTAGGGCATGTAGGAGTAGTTTGGGTCTTTTGCCACTGGTATGCGTGCTGCTTTGCATTACTTTCTTCAGAATTCATCTTCCCACTCCCTTGTCCTCCTCGGGCGCCTTTGAAGGTTCTCACAGTTCTCTCTGAGCTCGAGTTAAATATGCATCTATGTGTGTGTTAGTCCATTTGGGTGTGTATACATCCATGGACACATCCATACGTTTTTCTCAGCCTGCTGAAGAACTTGTGCAGCCCTGTGTACCCTCCCCCGCACCCCGCAGGTGAACTTGTTCCTTTGAAAACTGACCACTTATTCTTCCTCCTTGTTTTCCACTTCTGAGATACTTTCAAAGCCTCAGCCTCTCTCAGATCCCTTAACTATTGTCCCTGGCTTTTACTGCCGTCCTTTCATGGGAGCTGGACCGGGCTGAAGTCATCTGAACTACGCATGAGATACACACAGAGTGCTCTTAGATGCTTATCCTCAAATTTCCTGCTCTGACACCAGACACCTCTGGTTGATGGCTCACTTTCTTTCCAGATTTAATTCAGCTACTGCACAAAGCCACTTTGTACCCTGAAATAAAAGGTTGGAAAATTTTTGTGCCACACGTGAGCTGGGGGCAGGAGAGGAAGACAAAACGTCAAAGGCCTTTTCTTTGCTCTGCCAGCAAACCAGCGAGGCTGAGCAGATCCATTGCTACTGGCCACTCACCCCACACAGCAGCTGCCCCACTTGGGGCACTGAAACCCAAATAAGTAAGCACATAATCAAATCTAATTCCCATCCAGAAACACACAGCCAGCTCCGCACAGAGTGTAAATCACCACAGCCTGCTGAAGCCAGTCAAACAGTCCATGCAGGACCTGGGCCAGGCTCTGTGTTTTCCAGGTGGGCCATGAAGTGATATCACTGCTGCAGATCCAGCCAGCCTCCCTCAGCAGAGGAGGATGGACAGCTTCTTTGGGAATCCTTAAGGAAGCCAGGAACAACACGAGCAAGTTTTACATAAGGCAGTGAGGCTGTCTGGCCCCTCTACATCCTGAAATAAGATGAGTGGTGCATCCTCTTGGGTGAACATGGGGAGAGCTACTGCTCTGCTTGCTTTTGCTGTAGCCTTCCGGCTTTAGACCCTTAAGATCTTTAGACCCTTTAGACCTTAAGAGGAGCCAGATTCCTTCATTTTATGAAGGGGTTTTTTTTTATTTCAAATTTAAGCCAACCTCATGTTCACTGAGTCCCTTTGTGGCAAATTTCCCAGTGGCAAGTCAAGGGGAGAGTGTTTTAGTCTAGTGAGGTCTGGTGTCTCATTCAGCACAAGGAGTGGCTCTCCGATACCTAAAATTTGGGTTCACCATGCTGGGAGAAATGGAGCCTATCATGCATGCTGTTACTGAGTGGCTGTGAAACAATGTTAAATAGTATAGAGGAGAAAGAGAACTTTAAAACAGACTATGAGCTTTTTTTATCCCCAAGCAGCACTGCAATATGGGGGGCGCGGGCAGAATTCAGAACTCTCGCGTTTCAGTAAAGTCACATTTCCCTTCAGACTGGGAAACCAGTCCCAACAAAAAAAGCACTTGGTACCCCGTGAACTTTGCGAGCAGAAGTGCCAGCAGCAGCCCAAAGTTAGCAGTTCTGGTTGAGCTGCGTATTGAAACAGTACAGGAGATGGGCTGGGGCAGGCTGCACACAAATGGAGCCTGGGGACAGCTCTGCACGTAATGGGACCATCCTGCTGGGTGCAGGTGCCTTTCCACTACTCCCACAGGTCCCCGTCCCAGCCAGTCTGAAAAGAAGGCAAAACCCCCCCCTGTGACTCCCATCCTACATTTCTTTCATGGGTACAAGTGCCATGCTGCTTTGCAGGGCCACGGGGATTTCTATTACCTTTAAGGGGTGACCAAGGACTCCTGGATTAGATCCAAAGTGTACATAAACCTCCTCTAGCAGGGCAAAGCCTTAAGGCCGTTTCTCTTGCTGCTTTGGGAACTGAACCGATCCGAGGGTTTAAGTGGCTTTGAAGCCCATCTTCATGTGACCCGCCATCATAACCTCAAATGAGACATGGAACAGGTTGCCCAGAGAAGTCACGGATGCCCCATCTCTGAAATTGCTCAAGGCCGGGTTGGATGTGGCCCTGGGCAACATGATCTAGTGGGTGGCATCCCTGCCCAAGGCAGGGGAGTTGGAATTAGATAATCTTCCAGCACAGAACATCCAGTGATTCTGTGATTCTAGGAAAATACAGATACATGCATGGATGTATGTGGTTCTAATGGCTCCGCTGAGTGATTAGGTTGTGTCAGTGTCCTGGGCAAGGGGGACTCAATCAAATCTGGCCAACGTCACTGGCTGAATTTACTGAGGCTCTTTCATTTTGCATCATCCTGCCAATCTACCCATCTGGGAAAGTGATGAAAGGCCATGTCTACCACCACAGGAAAAGGAGAATAAGGAGAAATATGGTTGTTGCTGGAGGGATGTGTCCCAAGGCTGCTGCATGAGGTTTAGGCAAAAGTGAGTCCTGGCAGAGGGTGCGGTAGCCCCGATCTATCATGTGAAAATGAGGGTCCAAAATCCAGCTTGAGACAAAGAGTTCTTGTCCTGTGTGGTGCTGTGCTTCCTGCATGTCTGCACTCCACTGGGGGAGTAACACTCTCACCTCTTTGCTCAAGCACTGTAAACTGCTCCCCAAAACTGTGCAGGAATTCTTGAGCTGTCCTCAGGAGTCCTGGCCTGACGTCAGGAAGCAGGACCCCATCTCTGACTTTTAGTGTCAGTGGGGCAGTGGGATTGCTAATTACCAACATTAACACTTGAAGTTTCCTGTGGTTTAAGAGCTGAGCCCTCTGGTCTCAATTGCACTGAAAAGAAGGGCAGATCAAAGGGAGGAATTTGGCCAAGATTCTGATGTGCCTCTGTGTTTATGTATGAGCACATGCACAAAGCAAGTTAAAAAAGCCCCACTTGGGTATGATTCACCCAAATATTGTGTGGGGGAATCATTTTCCACCAGGGAGCTAATTGCTAATTACATGAGTGTGAAGCAAATTCATTTGCACAGTTTTGTTCTTGCAGCCAAAGAAACCAAATTTTGCAGAAGCTGAGCTGATGGGTATTTAGGCAACGGAGGTATTGTTATTTCTGTCAGAGCCCTGAGCTGAAGTTTTTAGGAAAGCTATTGCTCTTTAAAATAACTTCACTTTATTTATTAGCTCAGAACTTTCCCAGAGTGAATGACAAATAAAGCCTGTGTTATTTTTCCAGGGCTTATTTTGAGATAAAAGCTATCTGATATAAGGGGTTCCTCTGGCAGCTGGGCAAGGAGACCATACATCAGCATCAAGGATCAGGGAGAGCTTCCTGAAGGATGTGAGATGTGCTGGGGGGTTTCTCTGCCCTGGTTGAGAGCCACTCAGGCTGCTTGACATGGAGGTGTAGGGCATGAAAATGGTGCAGTGTGGGAAAAAACATTCCTGCCTCTGCTCTCTTGTCCCCTCCGTGGTGGCTAGCTCCTCAGCAGAGCATTGGCGTGGTCATGGGGCCACAGCAGAGTGGCAGAACAGGGCTGGGGGCTGCCAAGGATGATGCCATCGGGAAATGCAGCGTGGCTGAGCGTGGTGGCAGCGGGAGCATCATGGTTACGTGTCCATGGAGCTGCTAATTAGGGATAATAAGTTCAAGCAAATGTGGCTTATTTCTGTATGCCTCTACAGAGAACTCGTCCTCCCCTTATGAGTCCTTTAGTCCTCGCAGCCCAAGTCCCTTTAATTTATCCAGACATTGCTGGGGTGGCTCCCGGCATGTTTTCATCAGGAAGAATGGAGAGGGCTTGGGTTGCAAGAGCCGAGGGAAGATGAATGAATCATTAAAAGTAAGATAAGAACCTAAAAGCCTCCACCAAATGCCCTTATTAATGTTGATTTGATTGTTTATGCCACTTGACAGGGATGAAACCAGAGGCAGATGCAACAACTAAATCCTGGGTCACTGCGGCGCCCTGCCCATGGTGCCTGGCCTTTGCCGGGGACCTCTCTTGTGCATCCAGGCATGAGGCTGTGTGTTTGGGGGAGCAATTTGCCTCTCTCCTCAGGGGCTAGCTGCTGCAGGCCAGGCAGGGCGTGTGGCTGCCCAGACATCTGTGGCCAGATGCCGTGCAGGATTTCTCACAGAAGCGGGGAGCGGCGGTGGCACAGCTCGGGGCGGCCGCGCTCAGCAGAGGCAGTGGCAAGCTTGGTCACTGTCACCCATCGGGCTGGGGGCATTGCTGGTGTCCCCCAAGGGCTGCTAATGGGTGCCTTGGGGTGCTTGCCTGCTGTCCTTCCTGTGCCCTGCAGGCTTTTTGCTTGCAGCCAAGAAGAGGAAGCTGAAGCAGGAGCTTTTAAAGGCTTTTTTAATCTAGGTTAAAGGAGGAGCAGAAATCAAGCTCCTGGTCTTTGCTGCTTACCCCAGCGTAAGGCAGATGCTCATGCTCTAGAGTCATTCACTACAGGGAAGGGGAGCAAGCTTTGGGCAGCCTGGCAGAGAGGGGCTGAGGGGGGACATCTCCCATCCCCAGGACTCACACACACCAGTTCCCCACCCGCTCCCAGCAGGCAGCAGCAGCTCCCCGTAGTGCAGAGAGCTGGTAAAGCTCGCGAGGTGCTCAAACACCATGGCAAAAGTGATAAATGCAGACAATTTTGGGCAGATTATGTGTGCTAGATAAGCTGCCAGTTACCTGGAAGAGGCATTGCAGGACAGCTGCCCTGCAGCAGTAGAAGACATTCCCTTTTTCCTGCTGCTCCTGGGTTAGCTGTTGGGTTTAGGTGCATTTTGAGCATTCTGAACACTGCTTTCCAGTGTGTGCTAGAGACACTCCACCATAGAGCAACACTCTGCCTTGCTTTGGTGTTCTGCAGCTGAAAGCAGAGAAATGAAAGGCAGGCCACCAGCTCCACCAGGAGCAAGTCACCAGAGGGATGAGTCTGAGCACGCGCCAGGACAGAGCTGTGAGGGTGTTGAGGTCTGTCCTGACCCCTGCAGAAGACAATTGTTGGCAGTGTTTCATGTCTCCTCTCTGTTCAACAGCATTTTCTCCACCTCACAGCAGTGTGCAATAAAAAGCATGGAGGGTTTTTAGAGGAGGGCCTGAGTATGCACCAAGGAGCAGCGTGCCAGGCTCTTCACAGCTGCACACAGGCTTTGCTTGGTGCTTGTGCTGCTCTGAAACCTTGCCAGTGCCCAGCGCAGCCCTGCAGAAGGCCAGACGGGATCAGGTGCTGGAAGCTGGAGAGGTCTCAGAGGCACAAAGCAGACCTTTTTTGGTCCAGGTCTTCAGCATGTCCTGCATCTTGCTGTTAGTGGCAGACTGTCATTGGCAAACCTTTAGCACCATCCAAGCCAAATCCCAAATCCGCCCCTGGTGGCACTGGGAGAGAGTTGCCATTATTTCTGTGAGGTCTTCCCATGTCTTGGCTGCCTTGGATGGCTGGGCTGGCTGCTGAGTGAGCTACTTGCTTGCGGTGTCTCAGGATGACTGCGGCTGGCTGCACGTGGGTTTCACCCCCTGCAGCATGTGCCTGCTTCTTTGGCTCCAAGGGCTGAATTCCTGGTGCTTTTCATAGCATTGTGCTCTTCCGTGTGCTTCCTCCCATCTTCAGAGCGAGACATGTGTCCCAAGGATAAAAGACCAGAGTTAAACCAGGCTGAATTCAGAGCTGCTGCGTTTGTGAAGCGGAGCTGATCTGGATTTAGATCAGCAGAGCTCAGCTCACGGCACAAAAATAGACAAAATTCTTCAAGGCATACTGGAAATGTTAGCAGCTCTTTGAACGGCAGCTCTTTCAGTCTGTCTTCCTAACTTTCTCCCTAAAATGCTGCTCTTTGCACAGAATGGGCCCTGTTTTCTTCTCAGTCCTGCAGCTGTCTGCAGCTTTGCTGGCATTTGGAGCTGTCACTGTGGTAGAGTCTCTTGGAGTTATATCACCCTCCAGCTCCAGTGTGATGGTCTCCCTGGGAGTGCCAAGCCAGGGCCATTTCTTCAGTCAGTTTGCGAAGAGGAACCCTCCGATCAGGTAGATCCTTGACTCTGGTGAGGCAGTGGGGTTTCTTTCTGCTCTTCAAATGCGTCAGACTTCAGTCTCATTGCTTCCCCCAGCAAATCCCTTACCGGGAGCTGCGTGTGCACGCTGCTGAGCATGTGCAGCATGTACAGCCCCTCACGGCAGGAGACAGAGACTTTCCAGGGGGGAGCTTGCACACCTCAGTACAGGGGTATCGGTTCAGGCAGCCCCGGAGCCGCAGGAAAACCCAGGGTCGGAGCAGCCCTGGCAGAGACATCTGGTTTAGGAGGGCTCTTGTGCAGGTCATGAGAGCTGCCGCGTTGTACCCAGTCCGCACCTCCAGCTTTTCCTCTGCGAGTGTGAAACTCGGTTATGTTTGCAAAAAGAGAAAGTAGCTTTGTTCATGTTGGCCATCCCCTGATGCAGATCAGATCCCTTGATGGTAACGCCGTGCCAGCCCTGATCAGTAAATGCCTGGCTATTGATGGCAAGAGGTGATTGCCCTGAACAGGCAGCAGTCGGTGTTTAAAGATCCCTCTCTGCCCAGCCTCAGCTGGCCCCTGGCACACGTGGAATCGGGGGCACGAGAGGCTCAAGGCTCAGTGCCTGCTCTGTTTTTCCTGATCTCCTTTTTCATTTTTTCTCTTTTTTTCTCGCTTCTGCCCTGTGCATTTTAAATCAGATCTCAGGGCAGCTGCAGCATCCTGCCTTATTGCAGTGGCATGTCTGTGTATCGTCCACACTTGCTCTCTTCACAGCTGAAGAAGCTTTTCAAAATAAAAAATCCCTCAATTGCAAGCACCGCGCAGATGAAATATGCTTTCCTTAGTAAAATATTAAAACAAATCTCTTCCACACAGGCACAGCCCATGAAGATGTCTTTAAAACACACAGGGAGGCATGGATGCAATATTTACAATCTTGAGCAAGGCAATTTATAATCTGCCTGAGCTCCCTGATGCTGTTTGAGTGGGGGTTTTTTCCGGAGTGTATCAGAACAAATTAATCAACATTTTCCTAACTATATGCATATGGACTTCTAAAATTTTTGGCTGTAGGTTGTAGCACTAATTGCTCACAGGGTTTATCCAAGCGTCTTGGATTTGATAAGCAGGAGAATGCACCAGCCACTCCAGTGAATTTCTAATGCAAACTGACCGGCCCATTTTCCCTTCTGCAATTATTAAAGGTCAGCTCAAAATGAACCGAGGAAGGGGAGGGATCTGGTTGCTTTTTGCTTTGATACTGGGCTCTTATTTCTCATCCTTGGACCGGGGGTGGGGGGAGGAATAGAAGAAAAGTGCCCTTCTACCCTTGCGCTCCCGTGTCCTCATTCTGGGCACAGAGCTGGCCAGAGACCTGGACCTTGTCAGTGCTGGGAGCCCTCTCCACGGGGGCTGGCAAAGGGTCTCTTACACCACTACCTTCTGCTTTCTGCTCATCTGCCCCTCTGTGATTTCTCCCCTTAAATAAGTGTGTTAAAGACACTATCCCACTGCTCTTCCAAGCTCTTCAAAGCTTCTGAACTCAGACATCACCTGTGCTGAACCATTTCTCATATGGCAGAACACAGCTCCAGGCACCTGCCAAAAGACTGACTTTTATCATTGCTATTAAAAAAAAAAAAAAAAAAAGGTAATAAAAATTGTCTCCCCCCAAAATGTCAAATTTTATTGCCAGGCTTTGCCAGAGCTTGAGACATCCCAGTGCTGACCCCTTGGGTGTTTCACTTCTGTGTCCCCTGCAAGCACTGGTGCTGAAACTGTGCAGGGGCACAGCAGGGAGTGGAGCGAGGAGGAGCCTTCTTCTGGTGAGGTGGTTCGGAAAGGCTTCCTCGGATCCCCTGCCACCGCTTGGATGCGCATGGCTTGCCAGGGATTTCCTGCATGTGCTTCCTGCTGAGGCTGAGCAACACTTTTACTGCCTCAGTGAGTTTCCTCGCACGGCTGTGTGGCAGCTGCAGCTGGGAGAAATACAGGAGAAGAGGACTGAGGAGAGGAGCAGGAAGCTCCCTGAGGAAGCCAGAAGCGTTTCTGTGCATCCCTTTGCTGCCTCATGTCACAGGGTGCTCGTGACCCGTGGTTGTACCCAGGCTTTGCGTGTCAGTGGTCTGAAAGTGCTGTAGCCAGCCCCAGCCAAGCAGTGCTGGGGATGGGCTGACATGGTTGAGCACTGGGAAACGAGAGTTTACTGCGACCGTGCTGCAGGAAAACCAAATCTGTTTCCCACGTTTCAGGATCCATGCTTTAGGAATCTGGTTGCTAAACTTTAAGACATGCCATGTATCTATGAATACTGGCTTGCTGTAACATCTCATGTGGAGACCCAGAAATGCACAGAGCTCTGAGGAGGCAGCTCTCTCACAAACCAGGTCTGAAACCAGAGCAGACCTGGATCGTGTCACGTCAGATCAGGACATCTGCAGGCAGAGAGGGGCTGAGTTTGCTCTGGAACGGGTGACACTGCCTGCACACCCCTCTGGGACCAGGGCTTGCCAGGGTCCTGGTGAATCTGTAAAGCTTTCAGCACAAAGCAAACTGCTCTGCAGAGGTTCTGAGCCTGCTGATTGCCCCTGGAGAGAATCCACTCCAGCATCTTCCAGCAGGAACTGCCAAGCCTTTTGTACCAAACATGTGGAGATGATTTTCTGTTTGCCACCATAAATGAAGACATGTTGTTTCCCAAGTTTGTCCCAGGCAGCTCAGTTGTGTCTGGTAGCCAGAAGGAGAAGCTGACCAAGGAAGCTTTGCAGCTCTACTGACAGGGTTCCTCTCCCCCAGTGTCCTGAGGGATTCTCCCAGCAGAGCTGAGTTTCTCTGGTGGTGTGCTGGGGAAGGCTGACCAGTCTTAAGTTTAAAACCTCACAACAGAGTTGCAGCCAGAGCTGGGCTGCTGCTTTGGCCGTGCCATCACTGCAAAGGGTCAGGGCTGGGGCAGTGTCCCTCCTGCGGGAATGGCAACACCCAGCAAACAGGAGCCCCCAAGGTGGAGCCTTTCCAGCCATGGCATCAGGGTTCTGGGCATCTCACAGCTCTGCTTTTGGCCACCAGCAGCTTGTAGGGCCTGTTGGGTAGCCCAGCCCTGATTGTTGATCCCCAGAGACCACGATGCCCCAGTCCCGTGGCAGGAGAGCTGTGGGCAGCTGAGCACTGAGAGGTTATTGCTGGGACCGAGTGGAAGCAGATGAAGGTCTCTTGGATGGTGTCAGTGTGTGACTTATGGGGCAGCTGAGGATCAGTGTCTGGTCCCTGAAGAAGCTTGGCAGAAAAGTTATACGTGGTAAATCCCTTCTCCACAGGCTCTCCCGTGCTTACCATGCTCTTACCATCCAGCTACGCATTTGTCAGCATTTCTTGCAGATAAGGCTTCTGAGTGCTCCAGCAAATGATCCTGCAACATTTGGACTGGGCACACATGTCCTGCAGACCTCGATGCTTTTTCTGGAAAGTGAAGGGTCAGCAGAGAGCTGCTGACCAAGGTTTGGCAGGTCCCTTCTGGCTCTAATGGAGCTCTCTGCTCCCCTGTACTTACCCAGAAGGGACAGGAGGAATAAATGTGGAGTGGGGTGCAGCCAGCTTGTAGCCTCACAAGAGCGTGGGGAGGGCTTCCTAAAATTGTTGCATCCTTGGTTTCATTGCCTTTCCCAGAGCAGACACTGGCATCATTGTCCCTTTTTCCCCTCAACTAAAGTGCCGCTTTTAAAGGCGCTGCTGAGAGCTGTGCCGTGCAGTGTCCAAGTGCTTGTGCCAAACAGCCCCGTGGGGTGACAAAAGCCTGCCTATTCAGTGATCGCAGCAGAGGCTGGAGTTTCTTTTTGCCTGACCAACAGAGTTTCAGCACAAGTTCCAGGAGGACCAGGATTTCTGTGGCTGCCCTCGGAGCATTAAGATGGGACAGCAGGAGGTCCTGGGCACTTTGCCCATAGTGCTGCTGGCACCTTTGCAGCACACTGGGAATAGCAGGGATGGGTGTCCAGCACCCACTGCATGGGCAGAGTCAACAGAGATATGGTTCTGGGGCTGCTGAGACTCCAGTGAGCCCCTGAGAAGTTCTGGGAGACAGAAGGCTTTGATGTACCTTTATAAAGCCAGCTGGGCAGCTGTGGAGTCACAGCTGTTGGCAGAGGGACTCCGGAAGTGCTGAGTAATGTATCGCCCTGGTACTACCCTCCAAAACCACCTCCCTGCACTTGGTGCTTCCAGGATCCCTGTGCCAGGCACCCTAGCTCCATGATGGCTGGGAGAACCAAGAGAACGAGCCATTTGGTGAATTATTTATCCATTATTCATTTACTTGATATGCATATAATGCCCTGCAGTGAGTGAGCAGGCGCAAAATTAAAATCCGAAATGATGGATGCTGCCTTATCAAGCACTCTTCATCCCACTCTTGAGACTCATTCAGCTTTAAATATTGATGGCGGATCGCCTGTTGGCAAACAAAGATTGTGCGAATCCATCCATCTCCGCTCACCGCCACGGTTCGGAGGCAGAGACTTTGTGCAGCTGCAGCCGTGGCCGAGACGCGTGGTCTGTGCCGCCTGGGATGGAGAGGGGGCTCAGGGTCCCTTTGGTGACCTCCTGAAGGCGGCAATTAATCCATGCCTGAGTGCTCACCTACGTGGCAATACAGCAGCAGCGAGCTGCAGTGTTCAACACGCTGATGCCCAGAACATCCCTTGGAAGCCCGGGCCATCTCAGCAGGGACTGCAGCACGGCTCTAATCGCAGGGCTGCTGCTCTGTCTGCGGAGCTGCTTGAATAGCTGCTGCCTTCGGCTGCTATTCTTTTACTTCAAAACCTGCCAGGCACACATTAGCATGGAGGATTAGTTTAAAAAAAAAAACAACAAATTTAAAAAGCGGATCCCTGCCGAGAAAGGCCATGTGATGCCAGAGGAGCTTTGGGAGACACTGTGTTGAGGGGCTAACGTGGTGAGGAGCAGCTTCCCGAGTCCAGGTGGGGCTGCATTACTGCCCAGGCCAGACACGCTCAGTCTTTCCAAACACACAGACCCGTAGGACCCTGAATTTCCCAGGTGTATCCTGTTCTTGTGCCCCTCAGGCCTCCTCACACCTGCAGCAGAAGCTGGATTCCCAAAACCAGCCGCAAGCCCAGCAGACCAAGAGGGGCTGCCTGCACAAGGATGAATTCAGGGCTGTCCCAGGTGAATCCTGAAGCCAGGGATCCGCTTTTTTCCTCTCTCACAGCCTTTTTCTGGGCCCATCCATGCAGCGGGAGCTCCTCACCAGAGTCATTTCTGAGATGAGACCGATGGGTGCTCGGCTCAGAAGGCAGCGGGGCCCTCGCGTGTGCCAGCCCGAACGCTTCATCCGCAGCACGGAGTGGGGAAAGCAGACACCTTTCCTGGCTTCTCCCTGTGCTGGCCGTGTGAGAGCACGGGGGAGATCTCCGGCCACAGTCTCCTGTGCCCCGCCAGTGTTCCCACTGCGTTCCACACCACCTCCTTCCCTGCCTTTCCCAGCTGTCAGGAATGCGGGGAGGGATGGGGGCCATGCACAAAGCGCGGGGATTTGCCTGCTCCTCGGCAGTCTGGAGGCACCCTCGGGACCGAGGCTGCAGATGGATGGCCTGGGGGAGGTGCCAGCAAAAAGCACACTGGGAACATCTCCGCTGGCTCTCCTGAGCCGGAGGCACGTGGCGAGGTGCCTCTCTGGAGACGCTGTCCTTGCGCGACTCCGGGGCTGAACTCACCACGTGCCGCAGCGTGACTCCCACGTGGCGTGCTCCCACATTCCTGCCCGCTCCGGCAGCGCTGTGCCGGCGGCTCGGTGCGCTGCAGGCCTTTCAGGACAGCAATAAAAAGCAGGTTGTCACGCTGGCAGCGTTTCGAGGGACGAAGCAGCGTGACCTCGGGGTAAAGGCCTAGAGGATGTGCAAGCTGAAGAAACAAATGCCATCAACCCCTCTCATCCTTGCTCGCTGGAAGAAAGAAGTGATATTCTTTGCACATTTGAAAAGCCCAAGACAAGTATCTTAAACATGGAGCACGGCCAGTCCAATTACTTCTCTTGGTCTCGTGCCCAGGCTTTATTCCGTGAAACATCTCAGTGACAAATGTTCCCACTGCAAGAAACTTTCTAGTACTTCTTTTTTTTCCATTTCGTGACACTGTAAACTTATGCCAGAGGCTGCTCAGAACCAAGGTGTAATTCGGATCCATCCAGACCTCTGCAAAGGGCAGCTGGAAAATATCTCAGGAAAGAGATAATCGCTACAGCCTTGAGAAACAGCTTTGTATAAATGAACCCAGAGATTTCTTTTGTGGGAATAGACTTCTCTTGGGGATACGTCCTTTCTCTCCTTTAATTTTTCCACTGGGATTTCTATATCAGCAACCTAAGACCCAACCAGACTGTATTGCTCATTTTCAGTGTGTTTTAAGCACAGATTAATTGCAGATACCCAGCTGTCCTGCTCTAACTTGCCATCTCACACCGTTAAACTAAACAGCTGCCAACCCAAGCATCTGAAAGCACGGATAAATAACATCTTCAACTGCCATTCTTCATCTGCTAAAAAGAAAAAGTCCTGGTGGCAATTCAGGTTCAGACCTTTGCCTTGGAAAAATCAGTGCCTCTCCGCTGAGCGCACTTGGCCGTCTTGTGCTGGCAGAGAGCAGCTGTGTGTGCTGCTGCTTGAATGCATATTGTTTACATAAATGCTGCAAGAGGATCGGAGAGCGAGGGGAGCTGCCATCTCCGGAGGTTAAACTCCGGTCTGGCTTCTAGGCCGGATCACAGCTTGGAAATGGGGAAGAAACTGGGAGGCAGCGGTGCGTTTTGGAGGGGCAAGAAGTGTGCTGGTGACGGACCCACAGGCATGGAGGGCAGTGCCAGGCCAAGAGGAGCAAATCCATGCTCCATCCTGGCCCTAAAACCGTGTCTCAATATCGGGGCTTTTTATTCAGTGCAGGACTCTGTGCAAAGGAGTTGCCAGCTCTGGCTGCTTAGCCAAATTAATAGTGCCAAGCAGGAACAAGATGTACTGGCGAGTTTCCCTGGGACCAGGTGGGTCCTGGCTGCCCACCCAGGGGAGCCAGGGAAGGGAAAGGCTCCCCTCTCCCAGGCAGAGTCCAGCCCTGATGGCCTTGCTCTCTCACAGCTCCAGGAGCCCCAGCATCCCTTAAGCTCCACTTCAGAGTCGTGTTGATTGGTCATACTGGGAGTTAGGGAGAGGCAGGTTGCAGAGATGTGCACCTTCACCATTCCCCCACCACCAGCACTGGATGGCACAAGCCCTCCTGACCACAGCTGTCCCCTGCATGTGGCTCATCCCCATCAGTGCCCTCCAGATATTTCCAAGCACTCATGGCACAGCAAGCAGCAAAGCCCCTTTTTTTTTTTGTTATTCTTGCAGCAGTCCAGTGCAAACCCTGAGTCTGCAGCCAGCGGCTCAACCGCAAACTGCTTCCCTGTGGAAAGCACAGGGACAAATGGACTCTGGGGCCTGGGGAGCACTGTGTGCAGAAAACCAGCATTACCTGGGACAAAGCAGTCACTTGCAGCTCACAGAGCAGCTGCTGTGTGATGATGTTACAGACCAGCGGGCTGTTTGTCACTGCCTTCCCTTTTATCTCCCCAGTGAAACCTCGTGCGCTGTGTGCACAGTTTTTCCTGATGGCGCTGCTGGATCTTCACAAACCCATCCCTCCCCGTGCCTCCCTTGAGATCTCACTAGAAAGTCTGGAGTCTTGGCCATCCAGAGGTGGAGACAAAATGGGAGTTTCCGTTTTGAAGCAGCCTGAAAGCCCCAGGGTTTGCACACAGACAAGTTCTCCCCAGCTCCGGTGCTGCCATGCACCGCTAGCAGTGCTGGCAGGTACCAAACCATGTTTGGGGGTTTTTTTACAAGCCATGGGCTTACATTTACTTCTTTGCTTGCTGGAAGGAAGGCTGCCTATGATTCTGGTCCCCAGCATTTCACAAAGGCTTAATTCACAGTTCAATTTGGGGTCCAACAAAGCTTCAGATTTGTGGGAGACTGCTGGGAGCTCTGGTTGGTTATTAAAATATTCCTGGTATCGCTTCCACTACCCTCACCCTAGCAAAAGGTGTTGGAGAATGTGAACAGTATCCTCTAGAGCCTGCAGAGGAATGGAAACCTCCTCAAACCGAACTCGGTGACTGAAATTCAAAGCATGGCACTGAATTTTTTTAACAAAATGCTGTCATTATCCTAAATATAAAAATGTTTGATTCCAAACCATTTTTTCATAGTAATATTAGACAAAAGCAGCTTGTTCTAAACATGTCACTTTTGACAAAACCAGCATCTTTGTGGCTGAAAATAAATACTCTGTGAATAAATCTCTATGCCAGTACTAGTGATAAGTCTTTCATTTCATGCTCTAATTGAACATTGGCTTTACAACTTAAAAGCAATCATCCTAAATTGCCTTCTGCTAATATTAATGCTTCAGACAAAGGGTAACAGCCAGATTATAGGTTCGTATATTATTCAGGCAAATCCGGGTTCTTCATACATCACTTTTTAAAAGAAAATTAATTTTTCCATGTGTCAAGAATGAAAATAGTAATAATGGATGATATACTTACATCACCCTGTGTTGCTGAGATTGGCAAGAACATTGCCTCTGAACAAAGTGAGTGTAGATAGCATGCGTGCCTCCATGCCAACCCAAGCAGGCGGGTGGGCAGCCTCAAAAGTGCCACTGCCTGTGCCTGTAAACCTCTGCTTCTTCAGGTGACAAACAAGATCTCACATGCTGCACTGATAAGCAACACCCCCTTCCCCTGTTTAATGCACATAATCTATTTAAATCCCTCACCTGGCAGGAGGCTACGTGAATTGGCAAGGACTCGCCCCCTCAAACAGAGCTGAGAGCAGAGCTACAGAGGGGGTGTGTTTTGTCACATCAGAAATGGTGCCATGGGTCTGTTTTTTGGGGAGGGTTGGTGCACTGCTCCAGCCAAGTGACCAGCAGGGTCCATGCAGGGCTGACACTGAGCCTGGACACATCAGCTACGGTAGTAAAAATTTGGCAACAGTCAGGGTCTTCCAGTGGGAAATAAACAAAAGCTCAAACCTTAGCCATCATCTGAATCTGTGGTGTCAGGGCTAGACCTGCCTTTGAAGCATCTGGATTGTCCATTGGATGGGAGTCACTAACGATGTGCACATTTTCCTCCTGCTTTATCCATTTCCCAGCCCAGCTCCCTCACAGGGATGGCAGTGGGCTTGCACAGCGGCCCCAGTGCCACTGTGCCACCCTGCATGCCCCCTGCTTTTTTGGCTGTGCCATGGGAAACCCACTCTTTCCCAGGCATCTGCTGGGAGCGGTGTATTTTTAGCTCTTGGTGCTGGGGCCAGGTGTCTACGTGGCAGAGGAGTCCACAGATCCCTTGGGAACTGCCTGTTCCCACTGCAGCTGCTGCCCTCCATTTGCAGGCACAAACACCACCACCACCTCCTCCCTCAGCAGCTTCATTCGCTCACCCCTTGTTTCCTCTTGCAGGAGCAGCCTTCCCTCTGCCAGCTTTCAGGAGCCACTTGTACTCACCCTGCAGTTTGAGATCCCGTCTGCCTTCTCACTCACCCCTGACATGCCGACCCTCTGACCCAGCCTAGCATGTTCAGGGGTTCACTGGCACCTAAATTGTTGGGGGATGTCTTTTGCATCAGCTGGAGCAAGTCTGTGCTTTTCTGAGCTGGGATGATGAGGTGGGATCACACCTGGATCCAGCCATCACATCAGCGGTGCCAAATCACCCCTTTGCTCTCCTCAGGTGCTCTGCACCTCGTGCAGGAGGTTTGTGACCCTGGTGTAATGATGGTGAGCACTGAGGGGCCCCCAAGCTGCTGGGGGAATGGAGGTAGCAGGTGATGAAGGGAAAGTGCCACATTCAAACTGTGCCATCCTAGCACTGCTTCAGCCCAAGTCTGCCTTCCTTCCTTCCTTCCTTCCTTCTTCCTTCCTTCCTTCCCACATGTGGAAACAACTGCCCAGCGGACTGATGGCTCCTTAGGCAGAGTGGAAGGTTGTGTGACCTGCAGAAGCACCACCCAGTAAAAATAGTAACCCAGTAAGAAAAAAATAGCTGTTGCTGGGAGCTGTGCCTGGCATTGGGGAGCACGGCCCCAACAGGGGACACATCCCTGCGGGCAGATGCTGGGATGTCATGAGCAGACACTTGCTCATGGAGCGGTCCTTGCCCTCGTTGGAGCAAAGGGCACTCGCAGCTCTCCTGCTCTTTCCTTGCAGGAACTGGGGCTCCGAGGAGAACTGGGAGGGAATGTGTCACAGCTCAGGGCTTTTTTCTTGAGATCAAGATGCTTGAACAAGCAGAGAGTGAAGAGCAGCTGCAGCCCTGGGGAAGGCACTGTGCCCAGCAAAGCGTTTCTCTGTGCTTACCGAGGGACATCTGATACCAACAGGGCTGAGGTGGTCACACAAGAAATCCAGAGCTTGTGTAGGCTCAGGAGGCCAAATCCCAGTTGGTCATGCTGCCATCCATGTCCCATACACAACCTAAGGAAGCCATCAGTGCTGCTCTGCAGCAGCTCAGGAATTTGCAGCAACATCCAGAGTCTTACGCAGCACTTCCAGCTCAGAGGCCCCCAGGTGCTTCACAAAGCCTGGCTCGTGTCGTGCTGTCACAGAGGCAGGGGACACAGCCACGGAGAGGCTGGCACAGAGGTGATGCGCGCTGGAGCAGACCTCGGAGTTGCCCAGCATGGGGCTGGCAGGCTGAGCACTGCCCCGGGCTGCGAGCAGCACCTCGTACAGACAGAGAAGCTTTCGGGGCTTATCTGCTGGCTGGTATTTACTCCGCAGTTGTCAGTCTCCCGTTAGGAGTGGTACAGTACCAAAATGCCTCTTGTTAATAGCTTGTTATCAGGACTGGTGCAGCTATGTACAAGCATTATCTCCTTGATCCCATCTGTCTCAGGAAATGTGGCTGGGGGGAGAGCGAAGGTGGAGCTCGGTGGCTGCAGGAGTCTGGGAGAGAGACCTGGGCACCCCACGGCTACATCATGGCCGTCTCTAATTCATCCCCGCCCAGTGGAGCACTTGGAAATGTCACTGGGGAGCTGCAGTGGCCATGATTGATCGTGTCTCTGCTGCACGCTGATGGAGGAGAGCGACTCCAGCAAGAGGAGACCTTGGCTCCCGAGCCTCCCCTTGAAGTGCAGGAATGAATTATGCAAACTAATCCATCCCTTGGCTCCTCCGACAGCTGCTGCCTTCCCAACACCTCCTGCCTTCACATCTTTCTTTATCTCTGAGCAGTTTTAGAGCCATTGAGGCTACATATTTTTTAGTCTGTTGTCCGTGTGTGTCCCAAGGTGCCTGTGGAGATGGGGGCAGCTCATCACGTATTGTAGGGAGTTGTCCCATACACAAAGATAAATCACTAGACTAGCCTTGACCAGAGCCTCTGGGCTCCTAGATTCATGAGGAAATCGTAAGCCATATTAAAATATAACCTGTTTCTTCTGGCAGCTGGCAGAGTTCCAAGCACTGCTGCTCACTGGTGGTACCGCCGGCCTCACTGCAGCAGGGCCAGGGTCAGGGGTGCCAGCCCAGCACCAGTGTTGATGTGCTGTGGGGAGCTCCCTCCCAGGGCAGCAGCTCATTGCTCCCCAGCATGATCCCTGCTGGGAGGCTGGATGGAACTGGCAGCCTTCTTTTGGCTCGGCTAACAGATATATAAGGGTTCCTGTGCTGAGGACACACACACAGGCTGGGGACAGGTTGTTAAGCTCCCTGCATGGGCTGATGCTGTCTCCAGTGGATGGGGAGAGGGAAAGGGGTGGAGAGAGAAGTGGGAAAATGGAGAAGGGCATCTGCACAAAGGTGTTTGGTCAGGTTTTTGTGTCCATGTCCCATCGCAGAGATTTGGTCCTCACCTGTCCAAGCTAAGCAGGTGTCCCCTCCTGCCCATGACTGCTGCTGCACTGCTTCCCCTGGCTGCTTACTGGGATTTTGATCCCTGAGAGAGCTGGAAGCTGAGGCAGGCAGAGAGGAGGGCAGAGATGAACCAAATGGGAGCAGGATGGACTTGTTGAAGAAGGTGGACATAGGACCCTCACAAAACCCGTACCTCAGTCATCTCTTTGCCACATCCCTGCTGTGCCTCTTGCCCCGGTGTGATATGCCCAAGTCACAAGTTACCAGCACAGCACAGGAGCCTCGGGAGCTGCCATTTGCCCAGCTGTCCTCCTGTCCTGCTGAAAGCCACATTTTATGTAGAAGTGAATTGGCAAATAGCCTGTCTCATTTTGATTCAAAAAGCTCCCGGACTGGAGAACTGCAGTGGAAGTGGCTGTTCTAATCTGTCACTTGCTGGCAGGTGGAGGAATGGGCTGACCCGGAGACAGGGAGGTCATCAGCTTTGGGGGGGAATTAAAATAGGAAAACTTTTTTTATGCTCCAGGTCTTGGGGAAAACAAAACCAAAACATCAAAAATCCCACAGAAACGGCTCCTCTTGCTGCCTGTAAGGCAGAAGGAATATTCCCTTCCCCCTGCTCTTTGTCCGTGCAGAGCAAGGGCTCGGCTTTTATGCCAATATTGTCAGCCAGCAAATGGGTTTTTGTTATGGCTGAATCTTGAAAGTGACGCTGAGCTTGGAATGCTCCCAGTGATGGCAGCTCAGTGTGGAAATGGTTTAAAATGACTGCTTCCCTCCCGCTCTCCCAGGAGCACTCAGTTGCATGTGCCGGCCCTGCCGTGTGCTCAGAGAGATTTGGGCGGGCAGCACCATCGCACTTGACTGCTGGACGTGTAGCATGGGAACGCTGAACTTTGGATTTATGGCCAATTTTTGCAGAATTGAGGTTGCAGGGACAAGCTTTGCTTTCCTGCCCGTGGGCACTTCTGTGCACAGATAGCTCCCAACACGCTCAGTGCAATGCAGAGACTGCCAAGCCACTGAGGACGTGGTGTGAAATTATCAGGGCACTTCCTCGAGGCAAGACAGCACTTGAGAAGGCCAGGGGGGCCATGCTGTGTCTGTATGGTCACACTGCCCTGCTGCTGGGCAATCAAAGCATTAAATTCCCACAAACGACTCGCATCAGGAGTCTGTCAGCAAGTGGATGCCAACAGGTTGACCCTGCTGAAGTGGGTTGGGGTCATCATTCTTCCGGCCAGCTCATGTAGGGTTTGCGTTTTTGAGATGCAGAGTTTTAATTTCTCCCTGTGCTTTCAGCTGTCTGGAGCAGCAAGTCTTCAGCACGTGAGATAATGAAATCCAAGATTATTAGCTTTTGTGGTTTGCCACTGTTTGCAGAAGAAAATAATAACTAGCTTAAATACCTATTAGTCACCCATAGCTCTGCGTGTCTGCATTGTGAGTTTAGAAAGCAGGTGCAATTTAGAAGGTCAGGGGATTTTTTTTTAGTTTTCTTTATGAAGAATCTCTTTAAAGTGCACTTGTAAAAAATCAGCTTTTAAGTATGGAAAACTTGATACAGCTTGGCAGCTCTCACCGATTAAAAAGCCAGTGTTCAAGCCCATTTCTAAAGTGCTAGTAGGAAACAGAAATGTTTCCTGCCAGAGTTTAGAGCCCAGCTTAACCCTGAGTCCAGCTTCAGGAAACAGATGCAAAATGCTGTATGTGGTTTTGTGGTGTATTGTTGTCAAAGGCTGGTTTATGTCACTGGCCTGGGCAGGGAAGTTAAAACTGCTTGCATGGATCTCTTCCCTTCTCAGTGTTGTTTCATTTCACTTTACAGTTGAAAGCATCTCCCTCTGAGCTAGGGAGCCCCAGAGCTCTTCCCTGTGTCTGTGGGATTTCTGGCCAGATGCTTCTCAAAGGCTTTGGAGAGAAGGCATGAAATAACCACGGGGAGCTGGGAAGCCTCCTTCCTGGCTTTGCCTAGGAAAAAATCCCAGCAAGATGGGCCATGCATCCATCAGAGAAGCCCTGTCCCAGAATCCTGAACCTGCTGGCCAGGTGTAAGGGGGAAGGCATAGGTTGGTGAGGAAGATGAACCCAGAAAAGAGGGAAGATAATTTTTATTTGGTGTCATCTCATTTCACCCGGTTAAGCTGCTTTCACTACTATTTCACGGTCTGCCAGGGCCTCACAGAGATTTCCAAGTGCTGTTCCCAAACCCTTGCAGAGGGAAGGCTGGGGAGATGTCTTTTCTAGATTTGTGCTTGCATTATAGACAGAAAAACAGGAAAGCAGCATTTGAGAGTGGATTGGAGATGTCAGCAAGGGACCAGGGGTTTCCTTGCTCAGCCCACATCACCAAGGCAGGGCTCAGAGGGGCCCAAGCTCAGCCATGGAAGAACCTGGGGTACAGAGGGCTCAGGGAGAGAGCCCCAGCTGCGATGGGCTGGACCAGCCCTGCTGCCTGTGCCTGTGGAGCATCCTCGATGGACATCCACGCTGGACCCCTGGCGGGGCTCACAGCACAGTGTTTGCCACCAGGACTTCTCATTCCTTTGCAGCAGCAGAGCAGCGAAAGGCTTCTTCTGTTGCAAAATGGGGCATTTAACCCATGGCACACTGCAAGCATGCTGCAGTGCCTGCCTCAGCCTGGAAATATCCCAGAGAGACGCCAGACCCTGCTCACTGAGCCCTTTCTTGCAGGAAGAGATGGCGCAGGTCACTTCGCTGCTGATAAAATTCCACTCTAAGAGGCAGAAGGGAGCTGAGCAGATATTCCCACTGCAGGAGCTGAAACCCCCTTGCAGCCTTTCCCACTGCTGGGGGGAGCATGGCAGAGATGGGCAAGCACCTCTTTGTGCTCCTTGTCCTCACCAGGAGCACCAGTGCAGCATGCAGAGCTCAGGGGATGAGCTGGGTTGAAAACTGGGGTGAATCTGATTTCAGATTGCTGATCCAGTCTAGCACTGGTCTGGGGAGGAACAGATGCCCTTGCTACTCAAATCTAGGAAAAGTTGCAACTAATGGGTATTGATCAGAGGAGAAAGCAGATCTGTGGGCACAAATTTATGTGCGAGCTTGAAAGAAGTATGTTCCCTAAAAGAGGAACTGTGTGAATAATCAGGCTTTGAGACAAATGCTAATCAGCATTGCATCTTGTCTCTGAATCTCCAAACACAGTGTTTAATCTCTGAAATTAAATATTTCCCTGGTGAGAAGTTAGACGACTTCAAGAGGCTCGTGTTTGAAAAATTCAGCTTGGTGTGCACTGGTTTCAGATCTCTCCGACTGTGTGGAGTTCAGTCTGTCCAGAAGCCGGCCCAGCCCCTGGATCTCTGAGCAAAGCAAAAAACATCCATTTCTTCCCTGCTTTGTTGAGAGACCAACAGAGAAACGTGTATTGATCAAAGGCTACCCAGGACAGTTTTCAATCACACCTAAAGGCACAGAGTTCTTCGCTACACGACACAAACATTTTCCCACTGGGAAATATTTTACCAAAGGTTAAAGCTCAGATGTTTGTTACGTGGAAAAGTATCTCCTGCAAGTGGCATCTTGGTTTTGGTAGTCCGTGGGACTACATAGCATCGGATACAGGAGCTCAGCCATAGGGGAAGAATGGATTTATAGGGACTTGAGTTGGACATTTGACAATGGGCGGCTCAAGCAGTTGATTAATCAATGACTGGTATCCACCCCAGCTTTTCAGTGCTCTAGTGATTTCTAGTTTAAAGCAGTCTCAGATGGATTCACCTCTTTTTACGTGCTCTGGTCTTGCTTCTGGGAGCCTGGAAAGCGTGCACGTGCATGGATCTATACAGACACCCATGTGAGCACCCTGCCCTTGCTTGGGAGTGGGCCTTGCTTCGACCAAACACCTCTTGAGGTCCCTGCCCACCTGTGAGCCCTCCTACAGCTCTGTATTTCTGTCCAGGCTTCAGGAGAAGGTATCTGTGCTTCCCTGAATGCTGTGTGTCCACATACGCGTGTATGTGATGCTCACTTACAGCAAAACAAGCTGAATGAAGTCACAAAGAAGCAAGAATAAAAACTGTGCCTTGCTAATAAAAAAACGAATTATTTTAAAAAAAAACACCAGCAACAACAATATATAAGGCAGAGGTTTGTTTGTTCCTCTTAGGAATAAGTGTTCTGGTATTACAGTACTTATTTTGGAAATTTCATGACAGTGATTTCATCCTTTGTAGCCACGTGTGGCTCAGTACATTTTTACCATGGTTGCCAAGTAACAATCACTAAGCATTTGTGTCTAGATCAGTAGAGGAGAGTGGAGGGAATGGATAAAATCTATTTTCAGAGGCATAATCATCGGTGGCTCTTTGTAGGTTAATGGTTAAGTTCACTCAGCAGGGACAGTGTTTTGAAGGCCTTGGGATTTACGAACGGGAAAATAAAAAGCAAAGAGACTAAAGAGGGGGTTTTTTTATCGTTATTATTATTATTCTTTCAGAGCAGAATGGCTTATGAGTGATTAAGAAGGCATTAACTATGTTGGACGTCAAGTCCCACGTGCAACAGGAGCTCTGTAATCCCCTCCTTGGGGCCGCCCTGCGACCTGCTTGTTTCCTCCCGTGTTTACTGTGCCAAAACCTCCGGCACCGCAGACCCCACCGTGGCCTTGTTCTGCTCCTGGGGCAGCTCACAGCTGGTGCAGGTGGAGGAAAGGTTCCGCTCACTGCAAAGAAATGCTGGAGCAGTGGGGTGGGAAATAGGGAGGGAAGCCAGGATACCTGGCTAAGAGTAACTCCGGCACAGCAGAGGCTGCGATGTGGCCTCTGCTGCACCAAGGAGTGCCTCCAGACTATCCTGCCACGAGTCCTCCCTGCCAGCCAGCCTGACCTGCCTGTGTGTCACCAGCACCACCACCTCCCCTGCCCAACAGACGGGGTGTTTTCACCCCCACGCCCTGAGTTTTTCTCAGGAAAGCTCTCCTCTCCCATGATTGGTGCCTCCTGAGCTTTTTCAATATCCTCTAGCACACCTCAAGGTCACCTTCACCTTTCCAACGATATTGTGCCACTTATGCATTGTTCAGGGCAGGTTGTGTGCCCTGTCATCTTCCAGTGGAGTCCCTGTGCACCTTCCTCATTACTGCAGAAATAATGCCCTCTGATTCCCAACAGCTGCCTAACCCTTGGGATCCTTTCCTGAAGAGCTGCTGCTGGTGTTTCCACTGCCCTGGGGATGTCTCACATCCCCCAAAACCCAGGCTGTGCCCTGGGACAGGCCGAGGCCATGCTGGAGCAGGCTAGTGGGAGATGGTGATTAGGGATGAGCCCTGCTGTCTGCTTGGCCAGCCTGGGCCAGCTCCTGGCGTGTCCCCAGGCTCAGCTGCATGACAGCACTTCCACTGCGCTGGCAGGGCTGGTGCTATCACACAACTCCCCTTTTCTCCCAAGAAGGAAAAATCTACCCTGGAAAAAGGGCCAGGTGTTAATTACATTTCATAATTCTTTCTATGGATGGCCAGCATGTGGGATGTACCTGGAGAGAGGGTATGGCTTCCCTTAATTCTGTTTCCACCAGGTGTGCACTTCAGAGGAAATAAACTTAAGCGGGTGGAGCACCTGGGCACATTTCCAGGAGCCCTCTGTGACCTGCCTGGGTTTGTCTTGGCAGATCAAGACTCAGGGATGAGCCAAGGAGGCAGCACTCACTGCTGACTCTGGCATAATTCAGCATCCCCTGCTGGGAGAGGAGTCAGGGCTGCCCTGCAGCCCCTGCTGCTGGGGAGGGAGGCAGTGACATAGGGAGGGCAGGAGAAATGCCAGGGAGCAGGGGTGGCTCAGCTCAGGGTGCTCGGTGATGAACACGCTGGGGAAGGGAGTACAAAGAGGGGCTCCCCTGGCCCTGGGTGCCTCTTGTGGAATGATACCTAGCAGGTGGCACTGCTCCCTGCATGGATCGCAGGGATAACAAGCCAACGTTTTAATCAAGGGGATGAGCACTCTGTAAGATCACTGATCCTGCCCACTCCGGGGGAAATCACACCCGGGTTTGTCAAGGCCTGAGACACCCACGGGTGCTGCCTGCTGCCCACAGCCCTGGTGCGCCAGCAGCCTTTGCCCGCCTGCTTTTGACATGGAATGAAGAGCCAAATGGCATGGGTGTGTTTGGCAGGAACAGGCTGTGAGGAAGGACTTGGAAGCGCTGCCACACCTGGCACTGGCAGCACACTTCCCTCCGGTTTCACAGGGGCATGAAGTTCCTGCCTGGTGTCCCCAAACCTCCCACACACAATTCCCTGTCCTCCCACCTGAAAGCCAGGTTGTCAGCAGACAGGAGCAGCTACCTGGGGGAGAAAAAGGGATTTGCTAAGTGTTTTTGCCTTGGAGATGCTGAGCGTGAAGGGGATCCATGTTCTCCCCACGGCAGGAAGGAGTGGTTCCTAATTAACTGCGGGATGCAGGATCGCTGTTCCGCACTGCTGAACAGGCTGGAAACCAAGCAGGGCCGGACCAAAATGTGCCAGAGCAGAAGTGCTGGCTCCCTCCCACCCAGGCCCTCCCCCTTGCGAAACACCAGTATTTTTAGAGGATCGGTCACATCACAGAGTTCATTTCACGTCTGTTGGCTGGGGTTGCTGAGTCCATCCGTGCTTAGTAAGTGATGTAAGAGGGGTGGAGCCGGAAAGCACCAGGATGAGTGGTGCAACACGAATGGGAGTCCCAGAGTTTGCCTTGGATGTGAGGAAAGGCATCGGAGTTCTGTTATTTGGGCCAGAGGGCCAAACAGTTTTTGTGATCTGCTGTCGGACTGCTGCGTGCTTTAATGAGGGTGTAAGGACGGCTGGGAGGTTGCTCTCCTACAAGTGAGAGTTTCGGTCGCTGTGGAGAGGATCTGGTGAGGGTGTTCTTAGGCGTGTTGTGGCCCCTGTGTTATCACAAACATGGAGAGTAAGATTGTAAATGAATCAAATAAATACATAAGCATTTAGCTTATGCAATACCAATATCGCATAAGCTCAAGATTAATGCAAATGCAATATAAATATTGCATTCAGCTTACGCAATACCAATAGTATAAGGTATAATGGATCCTAAGACATAGGGAAATGCATCATTTTTAAGGATCATCTGCATATTTTGGGTCATAAATACCATATTTGAGAAAATCGGTCTCTGGTGATCTCCCATCCTTCAGCATCTTTCTCCTCCAGGGCAAGAAGGTTTTGAGGATGGGAGGGGCAGCAGAGCCAGTTCAGCCTTTAGTGTCAGTGAGGGCATTGTCACTTGTACTGCCAAGCCCCGCAGAGCTGGGGGCAGCCGCTGCCAGGCTGAACCAGAGCTGAGCTGCTCTGTGTGCAGCCTAGTGGTGACCACAGTCCTGGGCAAGATGAGACCAGATGTGTCCACAGGTGAGGTGTGGGCTGTGTGTTACTGCTGCCTGGGGAGCTACAGTGAACAGCTGCAAAGTGAGGTGCAGAAAAGGCTTAGTGCTCAGATCTGCTCGACAGGGCCCCATCTGTTCTGCAGGAAATACCTACTTATAATAAATTAACATCTTATACCTTCTGTTCAAAAAAAATCCCAAAAAATCCCCTGCTGAATTGCAGTGGAAAAAACTTTCTCCTTCCACTTACAAAATCCAGTCATTGGAAATGAGCGGCTCCCAGTCTAGCAGGAACTTAAGTTCACATTGAAGAGCTTTAGGGTTGGGTTGAGCGTGTTTTTTTCAAGTAGATTTTGACATCTAGATCCAAACTTAATTGTCCTCTTCTGATGGACTGATATTTGGGAAAAAATAGAGGCAGACCAGTCATAATTGCCTATGCTTTTAAAAACCCTGCCTTCCTCTGAGAGTCACAAGGCAGGGGAAAAAACACAAGGCTTCTTTTTCCACAGCTTTGTCTGACTGCATTTCATGGAGCAGGAGAGATAAGGAGCCCTGCAGGGCCTTTGCTTTTTAAACATGAGCTCGGTGCTGGATTTCACACCTTGCTATCAGAGGGCTTCTGCCTGCTGCAGTGCCTTACCTATTTGGGAAGAGGTACATGGCATTCCTGCCTGCTGTGCCAGCACTCAGCCCTGGAGGTGCTGAGAGAAATGCAGCTGGAGCTGGAGCTGTTTGGCTTGGACCCAGCCGGACATCACTTTTCCAGCGTGTTCCAGGCAGATACGGACATCTTGATGCGCCAGCAGCCCTCCCCGTGCCACCAGCTGGCTGGGACATTTCACTTGGCACCTGCCAAGGTTGCTCGGTCAAATCCAACGTGGCCATGCCGTTCCTGCCTCACAGCCACTTTACTCCCGTTGGGTCTCCCGTCTCTAAAGCTGGTGAGGTATTCTGGTGCACGAGCCCAAACAGCTGCTGCTTGCAGAGGTGTGTTTTGTCATTTTTTCGGCAAAACGAGCCTGAGAGGCAGCGCATGTAGCAGTTTGTTAGATTAGCAAAGCACCCGAGGCTCGGAGGAGACGCCGCCTGCGTGTTCGGGTGGTTTTGCTGGGAAGCGTCCCGCTGAGCCTGGCAGCGCCATTGCTCCAGGGCAGCTCCTGGGGAACCACTCCACCAACGTTTGGAGACGCCCACTCAGTCGTGTGGACGGAAACATAGCCCAAAGTGGGCATGGCATGGGGAGGGATGGAAGATCAGCACCATGGGGACACTGGGGATGAGTAACAGAGACAGGAATGCTTGTGTCAAACCCCACTCTGAGCCAAATCAGGCTGAGAGCGTTCACAGGCGGATGCTGTAGGACGGCGCACGGTCAGACTGGTTTTGGGAGCTAAAAATAGCAGCAGAGTGGAGTCAGTCCTTGGTTAATCTGGGCTTGTTTAGGCCAGACATCCTGATCCAGTTCAATACTTTTGTTAAAAAGGCTGCATTTACAGCGCTGCCGAACTGGCCCATTGCCCACTAGGGTGACACTGGCCACTGGGCACTGGGCCAGCTTGACTGGGTGACTTCAGCATCCTCCTCCAAAGGCTGCGACGAAATGTTGGCCTGGCTCATTCTCCTGAGACCTCATACAGTCGGTCACAAGCAGAGCTGGGATTTCTCTGCTGGATGTCTCAGCCCCAGGCTCACTAACATCCACTTGTGTCCCCAGAATTCTGCTGGCAGGCCAGAGCTTTCTAATGTCTAATAAAAACACTATGCCAAAATGCATTTTTGAACGTGGCTAAAAAGTCCAGGCCGTCATGGAGTTCCCAAGGAGAAGGAAGGGAGGGAGGCAAGGCAGGAAAACGAGTGTGCATTGGTGATCCACTGTGTTTGGCTTCATAATAGCCTCAGTGTTGTCCCCTGGACATACCGAACTGCCCAGCGATGGAGGGGGCTGCTGAGAGCAAATCCGTCGGTCCTGGCAGCTCTGGGATGAGTCCTGTGCCTCTTTTGCTAGAAGAAATTATCACTGCAAGGGAGAGGGAACCGGAGGAGAGTGGATGGGCAGAGCAGGGTGCCCTGGTGTCTCCAGGCTGGCTTGGCTCGCCTGGGAAAAGCCCGGGCCATCCAAGTGGCAATTTATGTCACTTCTGATGCCGGGACAGAAGGTCACTGGCTCAAAACTGAGAGAGAGATTACTTTGTTTGCCCACAGTCAGCTGATTAAAACCATATTTCCCACACATTTGAGTAGTGATTAGTGATGAAATGCAAATCTCATGCAAATTGGTGCAAACGGCTGGTGTGCACAGCCAGCTCCAAAGTCAGTCATTTTCCTTTCCTCTGCGGCATTTGGGCACTTTTAGTGTTCACGTGGAGGAGCTGGACAAACCCACTTGTGACCCGAGCACGTAGCTGAACCAAACCACGTGGAGAGAGCGGGGAAAAAATCATCCGGCACCTGGATGCACTCACCAAATGACACCTAGCTTGGGTGCATCAGTACATGGATCTTGTGCAAAGATCTTTATTAAATTAGCAGCTACAAACAGCTCAAACAGGCCCTGCACATGCCTCGCTTCCCAGCCTTCTTTATCCTGTCTGCCAGGGCCTTCCTGCACTTCTGTCTGTGGAGTGGCCTGTCCCTTTCTGAATCAAAATGCCACAATGCTTGCCAGATAAAGTAACAAAACGTGTTTCTCCAAGGATCAGATTTGGAAAGAGGGTCTATAAACGCAACGAAAGCAAAAAAATCCCCAAACCCTTGCCACAAAGAATAATTGCAAATATATGTGCACAAAAATATGTGCATATTTTTAACTTGACTTCTGTTTTCCTTTGGCTTGCAGATCCAGAGCATTGCTTCAGTCTGAAATGCCGGGAGGCCAAGTTTCCTCACTTCCAGGCAGCTTTGTGGGGACAGCAGGGCCAAGAGAAATAAATAAATAATGGCTCACAGAGTGAAATATTGTATTTAGTAAGGCTGATGGGTCCTCCTGAAACCCGGTTGTGAAAACTTTAAAAAGTGTCTGTTTCCTGTAGCTATCAACATGCTAGAAAAGGGGAAGCCCTACAGGCTTGTCAAATTTTTTCCCAACGGCTGCAGCTTTCACAGCTGGTCCTGATTTGCCTGGATATTGCTCATTTTTCTAGAGCTTGTAACAGCCCTGGAATGGAAATCCTGGCTCCCCTGGCACCCAGTGCATCTCCATGGTGTGCCTGGCGGGTGAAGGGTGCCAGCCCAAAAATAATTCGTCGTGATTAGCTCTTGGCTTTCCCTGCAGTTTGAGAAAACGAGGCTGGAACCATGAATAGTGGTTAGTGGATAGGGGAGGCCTAATAAAGGACAGAATTCATGGTGTGTGTAGGTCCCATCACGCCAGCAAACAGGCTTGTGCTGCTCGTGGCGCTGCCCCTCTCCACACACCGTGCTCACAGGGCTTGAGTGTGCTGGGAAACAAACCCTTACCTGTGGCTGGCTGGTGACCACGACCTGCAGGAGGGAAACGGGGCTGCTCTGGGCTTGAAAAGGCAAAAGCAACCCAAGCCAGCAAGGAGGCTACAAGTGCTGGGGCCGAGCGCCTCCGGGCTCTGTGTGTGTGTGCGCCTGTGCCTATTAAATATACATGGCCCTGCTGTTTGTGGGACACCGGGTGCGTACCAGGGAAGTGACTGGGCTGATGTGTGATGGCTCTGCCTCACAGCAAACACGGAGAACTCGGTGCCTGTTATCAGATCCTCTATGAATCAGACGTAAATCTTGCCATCTTCAGCTTCCGAACCAGCCTCCCTCTGACGTTTTTCGTGGCACAGCTGTTTCAGGTGGGAAACAATGGCATTTTCTGCCCCACTGGAAAAGCTGTGGTCTCCCCTCATGCTGGGGCTTGCTGCCTTGCCCAAGGACGTGGTGCAGGGTTCTCTGCTCTTCAACTGGAAAACATTTTTGTTCGCTGCTTTCCTGGCAGGGCCCACTGCATGCAAATCGTTGTCCACTTGGAATATACCTTGGGCATTTTTATCTGGGTTTCTGGGAGCTGGGAAACATTTTGTCTGCCTTTTTCTAGGATTTTGACATGTAGCTGTTTATTTGAGATGTAGAAATGGAAATCTCATCTTCACAAGTCACTCTGGAATTTTCCTCCCAAGATCAGTGAAAGCAATCATTAATATGGGGCATCATTTATAGCTCTGTGCAGAATAATCCTCCAGGCTCTCTGGCAGCTATGAACTGGAAAACAATAAAGACCATTGCTAGAGGGTTCTTTTAAAAAAACAAACAAACAAAAACCAAACAAACCAAAAAAAACGAACAAAAAACCCCAAACATGTTTTTTGATACATTGTCTAGCTCTCAGAAAAGGAGGCAGCAAATTGAAAATCTCTCTCAGAAAATACATACAGCACCGTTCCAAATTCTTAAGGTTTTGGGGTTTATTTTTTTTTCCATGCCCTGACATCTTCCCTGAGTAGTGCCAATAAAATTAGAGACTTTTGCTAATGTTTTGCGAAGGTTCCTGTGGGGAAACAGCAGCCGTGAACAAATGTTCACTTCCAGGGAGGGCTCCAAGGCTGCTGCAGCTGCCCCTGGGCTCCTCGGCTCAGCCGAACACATGAGCCCTGTGCACGCAGAGCTGGGGCTCGCCCCGGCTCTCCTGGTGCTGCCACACTCGCAGCTCTTCTGGAGCATCACCCCCTGCTTGCTGCTGAGATTTTCCCCACTCATTTTGAAATGCGGTCAAAACATGCTGCAAACTGCAGCAGGGGGAAGTTTGACTGGATTGTGCGGCCTCACAGCCCCTCTCTTCAGCTTTGGTCCGGATCCCCACGCGTTTTGCTGCACACGATGGTACCACGGGCTGAGTCTGTGGGTGCTCTTGCAGCTTCTGGCCCACCACACTCATGCACACGGCCAGAAACCCTCACTCACCGTGCTTGAGCCCTCCGGTGGTTAGGGTTTAATTTCACCTAAATAGCTTGAAAATGTGAAGACCGGTGAGAAGATAAAACTTAACAGTGTGTGGCTGTTAGAGGATCCCTGCCTGACTGCAGTAAATAAGTATGCTCGTGGTCAGTTCGGCATCCTGATATTCAATAGGAAACTAGATATCATGATGAGATGATGTGAATTGATGTGATGAGTGACAGCAGGGGGGCTGCATTGCAGAGTGTTTGGAAGGGCCCCTCAGCCTGTCTTTGAATGGAGTCTCCAGCTGAGATTTCATTCTCCTCTTTGAAGGCATTAATAGCCCCACAACAGCACTTGTCCATGCTTGAAGGAAAAGCAAATGAGTGTCAGAGAGGAAGAGGGGCAAGATACAAAAGGCAGCTTGTATTTCCTGGCTGGTTGTTTTGGTCAATTTGGTTTCCTCTTACTACGCTTTACTACGGGTTTCCTTGAATCCTGACAGTGTCTTTAGAACACTTCCTAAAAGCTACTTTTATAATACTGCAGTTGCCATCACTAGGGAGGCTTTCTGGAGCCAAAGGCAGCTCAGGCTAGCTTTGCTTCTGTCTCTCTCTCTTCCCCTCCCCAGCTTTGCACTGGGAGGATTCTCTGGGAAATCTTTTTTCCCCGTGGCCTCCCTCCCGCCTTCCTTCCACCCAGAAGCTCCCGAACCATCCCAGTGGTTCCCACCAGGCCCCCACGAGGGAGAAGCTCCCAAGCACAGCACTGAGGTGCATTTCCACTTCCTCATGTTTTAAATGCTTCTAAGTCTTCTGGTATTAAATTGCCCTTCCTGGGAGCAGTAGGGGTTTTTTCTTTCTGTAGCATCGCTCCACCTGCAGCCAGAGAACACAGCACAAGGAGCAGGTTCCACTGCCCAGGCAAGTGCTTCAGACAGAGATAAACTCTGGCTTTCCCCAGCAGCCCTGGGTCACTAAGTCGAGCTCAGGATCAGGATGGACACAAAAGGAGAGTCATCCCCTGCAGATCCCAGGCTGGGTATGAAGGAGCAAGTGTCTATGTCCCAGCAAGCTTCATCATTTACCTAGCACGAGCTGGTAAGGAGGGCTTCCAAAAATACTGCAGAGAGCCTGTCATCCTTGCAGCAAGGATGCAAGGTCTGTGGTGCAGAGTCCATGTGCCTGGAGACATTCACAGCTCAGAGGCCAGCAGTAAGGAGGAGGAGGAGGAGGGGAGGCACGGCTGTGGAATTTCTCAGGCCCCGTGGCTGCCCTGCCTTGGGTACCCAGGCCAGCCAGCTGTCCTGTTGCTGCCAGAGCTCCCAGCTCCCCAGCGGCTCCCAGGCACAGGAAAAGCCCCGCTGAGGGCACAGCCTGTGCAAAAGCAGGTTTGGCACTGGGAAAGAATGGAGCATTTCCAGAGGAGATTAAGTCTTCCAAGACTTTGAGCTGCCAGTTTGAAGAAGCCTACGCATTTTGCAAGTTTTTAGAGTCTTAGAACCTGGTCTAATTTAAGCAAATTGGCACATCCTGAGCACTAGAGAGAGATCCTTCTGCTAAGTTTTGTCCTCTGCAGCAAAGCATAATGAAGAGAGAATTACTCAATATAGTGTTTGGGAAAAAAATGTTTGCATGGGCAGAGCAGCATTTTTTTTTTTTCCCAAAGCTGAGACGGTGGGGCTTTTCATTACTCTCTCAGCAGTGGCCACTCTACATGGAAAGTTTCATTCTGAATGGCTAAAGTCTGGCAAAGTACCAAGCAGCTGAGACAGGCTCTAAAATAGTGGAAAGTCGTAGGCAAGCTTAACAACAGGCACTGCCTTTAACTCACAGCCCTCACTGCACCAGGCATCCGGATGAGCATGTGTAAGATAGGAGGATCTGCTGGAGAAACAGCATCTGGGAAGTTTTCCCTCTCCTTGCCTTAGCTAGGGATTGCAGAGGGATCAAAGCAGCTTATGGGCTCCAGGATTTGTGTGGGAATTGCCACTTCCACGTAACATCTGCAGTTCCCAGCACAAGAGGAATGTGCAGCTGGACCTGAGGCAGCCCCTATGCAGCCCTGGCGTGAGGTGGGGCTGGAGAAAGCACTGCCTTCGTGTACAGTCTGGTGGTGTTTGTCTTCTGGCCTTTAATGGTGGATCTTGATGGTCTTGGGTGTCTTTTCCAACCTAAACGATTCTGTGATCCTGTGACTGTCACAGGAGCAAATCCAGCACGTGTGTGTCCACGGGGCTCTGCAGTGGGATTTTTCCATCCCGTATTCCATGTGTCTGCCGGCCCTCTCTGATCTCATAGACAGACACTGGGGCTGCTGAGCTGGCCACAAAGGGTGTCATTCTTAGCCCCACACAGAGCTGGATTCAGTTTGCTCCCACAGAGAGATCTCCTCTGAGAACCTGAACACCCAGGCCGGGGCTGAGGCCACCGAATGCCGTGTCCCGCTGCCACAGCTGCCATAAACGGGGCTGGCGCACGGCGGAAACCTCTGTGGGCAGGGACTTCTCCGTACTGCCATTTTAAAAAGCTCCTGGCCATTTTCACCCAGGTACGTGCAAACCAAAACAGGGACGTTTTCCCCTGGGAAGAGGGGAAGAGCTGCTGGCCGAGGCTTGAGTCCATCGCAGGCACCCTGCCCAGCCTGCTCGGCAGCAAAGCCATCACAGAACGTTCAAGTGCTCTTCCACTCTCACGTTTCTCCTGGCCACTTGGTTCCTCTTATTTTAGCTTTGTTTGAACAATCTCCTTGGTAACTGGAGACAGAAGCAGGATTTTTTTTCATCCTCCTCATCGAATTGGTTTCCTGCCTATCTCGGCACTGGGAGGGATCCTTGGCAAACCTGTGTTCGCTTTTGTGCTCCCACCACAGGCTTTAACCCCATGGATCACTGGGGACTTCAGGAGACCTGGTGTCTCTTTCAAAGGGTTTTTACGCACAGGGTTTCAGCTGAGAGGGACGTATTTCACAACTTAATTTCTCTGGCAGTAAACAGGTGGTGTGTCAGTCACAGTGCGAGTGGTGGCTCTTGAAGTTGCCCACACGCTCCTGACCTCCAGAATGTCCAGCAACAGGGAAACTCCACTGGAATGGCCCTTGTCAGGGTGCTGCAGCCACCAGAGTGGCAAAACCCTTCAGCAGGGGCAGGGAATGGCTCCTTGTGGCAGCACCCTCCACCCAGGCCCCACAGCCCTGCACACCTTCTAGCACCTGCTCGAGGACATTGGCGTCCTTCAGTCTTTTCGGAGCAGTTTCTGTGAGGGTAAGGGCATTAATCCCTGGAAATTCATAAAGACCTGGAGGTGTTTGAAAAGACAGGGGAAAAATCCCATCTCAACTGACACACTTTTTNCTGGCATCCTTCAATCTTTTCAGAGCAGCTTCTGTGAGCGTAAGGGCATTAATCCCTGGAAGTTCGTAAAAACCCATCTCAACTGACACACTTTTTTCATCTGCCCTCTGGAGATGGAAGTCATTGAAAAGGAAGAGGGGGGAAAAAACCCAAACCAATCAACTACCAAGCTGTCTGAAGATTTGCTGGGCTGGAGACAAGGAACCCCACTGCTGGTACTCAACCCTAGCACACGCTTTTCTTTGGCCACAGCCATCCCCCAAGGGATGGAAATAGCAGTGTGAATACATAAAAGCAGCACCTTTAGTGCAGACTTGAGATTTTGGGGTCATCTGTTGACTTAATGGCCCAAAAAGTGTCACTGCTTAAGGCAGCATTGCCCCAGCAGCAGCCTGGCCCCTCTCTGGGGGTGGCTGAACACTTTGTGGGGCATGGTCTGAGCTTGCTGGCTTCATCCCTGGATAGAAAGGACAAGAATGCAAGATCTGCATCACCTCCCTGGCAGGGCTTGCCTCGTGGCATAGTGACAGCATGGCAAGGCACTGGGGTGTAGCTCCCAGCTTGGGTGATGGTCTTCAGAAATGAGCATTCCTGATGTTTCAAGCCTGTATAGTGACAGCATTTCATGTGCTGGCACCCAGACACGTCACGTCTTTTATGCCAGCAAGTAACCTCTGGCACTGTTCCAGCACGGGGGACTCGCCAGAGGGAGTCTGGACCAGGAGAGGACTCTGCATCCAGTCACTTGAATTGCTAAAATGTGAGCATTCCACTTGAGCCTCCCCAGAACCCTGACAGGAGACAACTTAACAACTTCTCCTAATAAAAGTTCAGTGTGACTCCAGTGTCCGAGCCTTGAAAACAGTGCCTCACATCCTTCACTGGGCAAGGGATGATAAATGCAGTGATGGCGAAGTGTTTATTCCTGCCACACCATCTGGAGGCTTTGGTCCTGCAGCTGGGTCACCATGCCAAGAATTTTGGAGGAGTGTCTGGAAAATCAGGGCCTGGTCTTTGGGGCCAGCCATCAAATAAGAGGAGTCAGACACATGCCTGGCTGAGAGTGAAGCTAACATGATGGCTGAGAGTGAAGCTGCTTCTGAAAGCAGACCTGCACATTCTGTATTGATGTTTGCCCTTTGAATTTTTGTGGCGTGCCCTCTGCTGTCGCTGAGCATTCCTTGTCTTCTCCTTCTTTTCCGTGTACAGCTGCTTTTCCAGCAGCAGAGCTGGCTGTCAGCAGCCCTGGCAGAGCGGCAGGGCACAATCAAGGCTCCTTGTCAAGTGTCTTCACAAACAAGAAGTGAAATTCTCCCTCGCCCTGAAACCCAGGCAAGCAGGATTTGAAATGTGCCTTCCCTGGGAGGGAAGCACTGCCAGGATTGATACAAAGTCTTGCTGTAGTGGCAGTGCTGGAGCAGTTCACGCACAGCACATGTATTTTGGGCTTCCTTGAATCCTGATTCCTGATGCTGAAGCCATGCCATTAGACACTGACCTATTATTTCTGGTGGTCCCCACTGTTTTGTTTAGTCAGGTTTAGCTCAGCAAAGTTTGCTACGTGCTCTACAGAACTGCAGAAATGCCCTTTTTGCTGGCAGTTGCTCGTTGAAATTCATTTTGTGGAGGCCAAAAGCCATTTAAATAAGAGTGATGTCTCCTGTTTGAGGAGCATTGTCATGGCAACCATCCAGGTGCACACGGGAAAGAGCAACTCATATTTATTTGAAAGGTGAGAGCAATTATCGTCATGAGGGGGAACCTGGCTGCAAAGAAAAGCTGACTGTGTTATCTGGATGCAAGAAGCAACTGTGTGCCAGTTTTCTGTCCCCTTATTGACCTGCCTGCACTACCCACAGACCTGACTGCCCAGCCTGGTCAGTCAAGAGAAAGTCCCAGAAAGGCAGGATGGGGGAGAAATGCCACGGGGCTCTTAACCCTGTAGGCTTAGAAGTGGGATTTGCAGGGTTTTATACTGAGCAAGGATGTTGGGCTGGGCTGAGCCCTGAGCAGTCAATCCTTTGCTTGCAGCACAGGCTGGATTTTTCAGGACTTAATGCAGTTTTCAGCTGGCATGGGCCAGGCTGCGCACAGCCGGGGGAGAAGTTATTTCTACTCTGTCAGCTTTCCTGGGAACCTTAAGTAATTGCTGCTGGGGGTATTTTTGATCAAATTCACATCAAATGTGTTTTCCCTCCTAGTCATCAGTGGTATTGCACTCTTTGTGCAGGCTGTCCTTGGAGCTCCAGACACGGATCTAGACGGGTCTGTCCTGTTTGATCCCCCAGGGATCCTGCCTCCAGCAGGCACCCTGGGAGCTTTGAGGACTGTGGATCGCCATCACTAGACGTGCATGGCAGTGAGATTGGGAAAAAACAGGAAAAACACTTCTTTTCCTGGTGTCACCACATCCAGAGCCATGGAAGAGGAGGCCACAGCTGGAGCTGTGGAAACATTTAAGCACGACCAAAGGCTCAGGCACCGGTTTGGGTCAGATCAAGAGAGTGCCATTCATCTTCGCCCAGCTGGTCCTTTGCAAGATGTGACACTGGCAGATGAATGAAGTGCATTAGTCAGAGCACAGAATTCACAGTCACATCAGAGCAAACATTGAGGATTTGCCAGAAAAACATTTCTGATCTGACAAATCCTTCCCAATATGGTCTTCCTAGGAGGAGAGTCAAGCAGCGTTCAGTCTGGCATGTGAAATCATCTTACCTGGCAATCGTTGCTCCTGAAAAGTATTTTCTGAGACACTGAACATCAGCTGTGCCTGTCATCTCCCAGCTATTCAAGCAGCAACAGCCCTCAGTCTTCCTGTCTCTGCAGACCACCTCTCATGCCTTGTGTTTCTGCAAGGCCAAGGAAGAGCAGGCTGGATCTTTTTCCAGGATTTTCCTGGTAGTGATGCTCTGGAGCAGGACGGTGTTATGTATTTGAGCCGTATGTTGTCATTTAAACTCAGCACATCCCAAGGCCAGGGGAGCAGTTGGTTTATGCAGGCGTGGAAATGACAACACAGCCCTGCGGTCTGAGTGATTCAGGAGGCCTTGGGGAAAGAGGTGGAGAGCGCACAAGAAATAAAGAGTAGCCAGATGAATTTTGGCTCCAGAGGTGGGGGAAGGTATGGAGGGACCATTTCCACCTCCCCCTCCCCTTGTTTGCAGTGTCCAGACTGGTGTGCTCAATCAGTTTTGGGAGGCATTGGACTGTGAAGCCCCATGCAGACCTGGGCTGCTGGACCAGCAAACCAAGCTGCCACATCAGATCAGCTCACATCCACACTTCCCAAACCGTGCGTCATGCTTCGTTTCAGGGAGGTTTTCCTTTTCCCTCCCTGTCATGTTTGCAGTGTGCTGCAGGCAAGATTTTCATTAAGTACAGACATTTCGTGTCAGCAAGGCTTGGTTCAGCAAAGGATCCTGCGTGGGTGACTCATGGGACATCTTACCCAGATGGGAACCCGTCAGCAGGAGCAGAAACCCTGATGAACCCTCTCCTCTGTCAGAGACCACTGTGGAACAGCTAAAAGCATGTGTGGCACAAGGTCGTTCACGTAACCTGGCCAATTTTTGTCCCTCTTCTGTCCCTCAGGAAGGTTTGTCCCTGCACTGGCTGAGCAGGTGTCACATTGCCCTCACCTGTGTCCCCCACCACACACACATGCCCTGTGGCTGGGACAAACACCTCCACCACGGACCTGGGTGTCTCTCTGCACGTGAGGCTGCCACCTCCTCACCATAAGGTGCAGGTTTGTTGTCAGCTGGTGGAAGAAATGCCCCATCATCCCCTTTTCCTTCCCAGCAAGAAGCAACTTCTTCCTCAAGTATCTGTCAGGAATCTGAGCAGGGAAGCTGCTCTTGGCTCCAACCGTGCCCAGGGATCTAGTCCAGGCTCCTCGCTGTGGCTGAGGCCCATTTATGTGGCCCTGCCCTCTGATGATGATGATAATTTGGGAGCTTTCTTCCCCTTGGCACGTGGTGCCCCACCGCAGCCCCTCTGCGCAGGCACTGCCCAGTGCCCAGTGGCCACACGAGCTGTGCGAGTGTGACGGTTTAGGTCAAATTCAGGGAAACGTCCAAAAGGAACGTCTCCTCAAAGGAAGGCAGGTTACAAACCACCCCTTCCTCCAATTGGGTTCGGGAAAAAACAAATTTTCCTCAGAGGAAAGTGAAGGAGAAAATAAAACTATTTATTTAACAAACACACAGGAAAACAATACTAATAATGCTAAATAATAAAATCTCTCGCTCTGGAGAGAAAACCTGATTTAGAGTCCTTCTGTGGGTGTGGTCTCTCTCCTCCTCCTCGGAGTTGGGTCGGCATGGGGGGCCCCCCTCCAGGCCGGAGGAAGGTCCCCCGGTGGGGTTCTGATGTTCTGGTGTTCCGAACAAGTCCAGAAGAGAAGAAGGGAAAAAAAACCGGAAGTCCCAAGAGGAAAAAAACCTCAACTCTCCGTCCCTCTCCAAAGAAACAGAGCCGAAAAAGCTGACCGAAAAGCCAGAAAAAGAAAAGTGCTTCCTCTGCCCGCCGCAGAAGTAGTTAATCTCTGTGTCCTTGAAGCACAAACTGTTTTGAAAAGTTCGCTCAGTTTTTTTTCTCTGTCTCTTGCATCCAGTTTTAAAGGCATAGAAAGGCTCAGGAATCATGTTTGGGCATAGAGCAGTGGTAGGGGATACAACAGCACAGTCACCCCAAGACAGCGAGGCAGGGAGCTTCCCAAGCCACGTGCCCATCTCTCATGGCGAGCTCTAATTTCAACTAATTAAGTGGCTGGCTGTCAGGCAGATGTATGAGAAATCAATGTGGCAGGGTTCTGTGGGAGTCTGGGAGCGAGTGCTAGGACAGGCAGCACCGATGGATGTGGCTTTGCAATGTCACCTCCAGAACGTGTGTCCCTCGTGGCTGTCCCCTCACTGTAATTGATGGCCCTCTGGGTGGGTACTGCTGGCCTGTTGGGACATCAGGGCTGGCAGCACCAGGCTTAGGCAACACGAGGCACTCCTGACTGCCCAGCCTGGGTGTTGTAGCTCTGAATCTGCAGTTGAACGTGCTCCAAGCTACTCCTGTAGCCCTCCTGGGTGATCAGTGGAAGCTGGATGGGTGACAAGCTGTGGAAGTGCATCATTCCCTCTACTGATTCAGGAACAAGTGTCTGTGCAGACAGCAGCAGCCTGCCATGTCCTCATGGGCAAGCTTGTTACTGACTGCTCTAACAGCTGGTTGTGTGTTTAGGGATTATCATTTTCCTGGCCCACTGCAGACACCATCACTGACTATGTGCAGAACTTCTTGGCTAGTCCAGCTCTGGCATGACTACAGTTCTGAAAGAGAGCTAAGGAAGTGAGTGCTGGACTTCAGACATCTCTGCTCCCGGAGATCTGGCCCTGTCAAGAAGTGCCCTGGATGATGTCCCCTGTCCTCCAGCGTGTCCTGCCTGAATCTTTCCAGAGCTGACTGATGATGGCCCTCCAAGCTCCCGTGGTCCTTGCAATGCTGGTTGCTTGTCTGAGCCAGGAGAGGGGTTTCTGCCATTTCATGGAACTAAGCAGTGCAGTGTGGATTGGGAATGGCAGTATATTTGCAGATATACTCAGGATTTCCACCAGTTTGCCATGGCTGTGCAGATATTCAAGTTCAAAACAAATGCAAAGGTCCAGGGAGATCCACACCAATCATTTCTGATGCCACTTGATCCCTTGAGGGAAAAGGCCAGTGGAGGCAGGAGAGCTGGGAGTGACAGATCCTTACATCTTTGCCCCATGCTGCACCCATCTTCTCTCCTGTGGTCAAAAAAATACTTGCAGAGAAATATGTCACTGCTGGTCTCTGTCCTGCTCCCGTCACCCCGTGCTGGACTGTTGTAGCTCATTACACATGTGCCTGTCCCTGCACGTGCATGAGATTGCTCACAGGGTGCCCTCCCCAGCTGGCATTTTGCTCCAAGCATTGGTTCTCTTCTTGCCCTGCCTTTGCCATTGTACAATGAGATGTAGCAGCTCTTCCCTGGAGCATCTCCAGCCAAGAGGACTTTTCCATGGGCTGTTGTAACTAACAAAACTAAGGGTTGTGTGGGAATGCTGTGACAAAAGACCTCTTCAGTTTGAATGAAATGGCATGGTTTGAAATGAAATCTAAGTCCTGATGGAGGGCGTTGGAGCGAGGGCAGAGCTTTGTGTGACACGTGCACAGAGATACCACCCCTCTCCTGTTGCTGCTGGGCGTCTGCAAGAGGGGAAGAGCTGGAGCTGCAATTCTGCAAGCCGTGTTTACTCTCTGATTTCCAGTACACGGAAATGAGATGAAGTTCATTCCCTCAGCAACTGCTTTGACTGCAGACCCAGGGAAGTGCAATTTCTGGTGCAGAAGCGTGGGCGGTCGGACGGGTCATGGATGCCCTCAGTCTTCATGCCAGAGCAGTGGTATCACTGGAGGAAAGGAGAGGGAGGTGTGTCAAGACTGGTGGTTTGTATCAGCAGAGGGCCTCTATCCCCATGTGTTGCAGAGATTCTCCAGAAATTGTTCTTTCCCACCTGCAGTGTGACTGAGGGTCAAAAGACGAAAAAAATAATCCAGGTATTTCAAGGGCTGTGGTGTTTTGCACTCATGGGATCCTGAGTGTTTGGCTTAAATACCCAGCTCCTGCAGACATTTGGTTGTGGCAAAAACGCCACTGTCAGCCCCACATCAAAGCTGATTCCAGGCCTCTGTGTAGAAGGGACAGCCTGGAAACACCCTCTGTGTTGACCCCAGATTCCCATGAGGTGAAGAAAATGTGTAATGGTTTAGAGGCTGCTTAATCTTCTGCTTTAATCCTTTGGTATTTCCCTCTTTCTTGTGGATTTGGGACTCCTGGATCCTGGCCCTGCAGTGACACGGCATGGGGGCGTTTCAGGGTGCTAATAAGTGCCCCTTTGGTTTTCTGTTGTACACTACCACAGCTTGTTCTCAAAGAGCCCCCGAGCCACAGGAGAGAGAGATCTTAAATGCAAATTTCAGGATGTGCTTGTGCCGCGGGGGCTTTGGTCTCCCCATCCCGCGGTGTCCAGCTGGGAAAGCGCAGCGACAGGGAGCTCAGGTGCAGAAAGTCGTGCTGCGGTTGCTCCGCGAGCCTCAGCCGGCTGTCCCGGCTCTGCCCACGCTCCGCCACATTCCCACCACGTCCTGGAATGCAAGGAAAGCCCGTGGGGGCTCCGCGCTGCTCGCACCCTCACAGCCACGGCACATCTCTGCGTGGGAGAGGAGTGAGAAGCAGGGACCACGTCGAAGGGGCCAGCAAGAGAAGGGGGACGTCAGTGCCTGTCCTAGATTGCTGTAGAAAGCAGGCCTTCCTCTAATGCAGGATAAATGGTGCAGTTGCCTGGCCCTCCTGCTTTGCACTGACCAAGCCCTGCCACGCGTGTGCAGGACCCTGGGAAGGGGCTCTGCAGCAGGTAGGAGGCTGTGATGGAGATCAGGCACGCTCTAAGAACAGCCTGTGTTATTTTCACATCCTTGCTGTTTCTCAAACACCATTAGGAGGTAATCCTTTTCTCCAGGATTGCAGTCTCATCCCAGGGACAAATTTGCCTCAGCAGCTTTTGCTGATTGGAAATTCACCCAGAGAGCAGCCTTGCCATTTGTTCTGCCTACCCGTTTTCCCAGCAGCCTTGTGCAGCAGAAACAGCAGCAGCGCACAAGTCTTACCCAACACAGGGCACTTGTTCCCACCCCGGAATGATCACTTGGAAAACTGCGTAACACCACCACCTCCTGGCAGTGGCACTTAAAGCCCCATTATTCTGCTTTACTCGGTGAAGTCCTATTGGTGTTGAATCTGAGCATCAGTATTTTTTAATTGGCACCCAGGTTTCTTATTGTGAGAGAGAATTATTTTGTGGGGCTTTGAGGAATGCCACACATGGCAAGCCAGAGCACACTGTAGGAAGTTTATGTCTTGAGCCTCTGCTGCCCTCAGAATTTAAGAAAGGCACCTCTCTTAATTAACTTTCCTGAGGGGTTTTTTCCTGCATGAGGCCAGGATGCAGTGTACATTTTAATGGGAGTTGTCAGAAAAATTATTGATTTTGTTAGTAATGTTTCTGAAATCGTGCCATTCTGGTAATTCTATCAGGTTCTCTTTGAAAGCTTAACTGAGAGCATTTTTATATCCTTCATTAGTTTTTTAATACATGATAATTTCCCCTAACTCATCAACACAAAGCAAGATCAGCTGCCTGCCTGGTAACCATTTTTCCTGTGTACAAACCTATTGCAGCAATAATTACAAACTGAACAAATTATTACAGATATTCATTATAAAATACAATTACGCTGAGCCGTGCTGCATTGTTGCACTTTCCACAGCCATCACTTGCTCTTGAGTAAATGGTTTCATTATAAGCATGAAGGGCAAACTTAATACACTTCTGACTCACAGCAAACAGCACAAGAAATCATCCTGGCTGTTCCTCCGAGTGCTCGAGGTGTTTACCCTGAATGAGTAGAAAATGTTGACTCTGCTGCCAAATACTTGTCAGCTTAACAGAGGGGCTCTGGGTGTCCAGTGCAGATGTGCAAGGAGGGGAGAAAGCCAGAAATTACGGCAGTGTGGCCTCAATTTCACTCCCCTAGCGCGTGGCTTTCTTCCATGTTTATGGGTTTTCAGTGCTGCGACCTGCCAGGAACAGCAGAACCTCCTTCATCATGTATTGGAGCAGCCTTGGGGCTGCTTCATCTCATGCTGGGTGCTCGTGGAAAGTGCAGGGGAGCCAGGGATGGGACGTGAAACATTTCTTCGAAGGACAGGGCATTCAGGCTTGGGCAGGGAGGGAGCAACAGGGAAGCTGGTTTAGGTGAAAGCATTCACAGGAGGGCAGTGCTGTCAGGGGAGTGTGGGGGGAAAGCAAACCCGGCCAGAAGGCTGGCAGCAAGGCTACAGACAGTCACTGCCTTGGCTTTTTGTTTTATGCTGTTACTCCTTCTTATTTCTTGTCGGGGTCAAGGTCAGAGCCAGGAGGAGGGGTCCTGTCCCCACAGCGATGCCATGACAGGGAGCAGAGCACTCCAGGGAGGAGCACAGCACTCCAGGGAGGAGCAGAGGCCGCTGGATTTCTGTCTCTCTTGTCTTTGCAAGGACTTTGCGCTGTAGGAAGGACCACAGTAGCAGGGGTCCACCACCCCATGTTTGTACCCCGGGTTTGGTTACCTTCTGGTGAGCAGCTTTCAGCCAGGTGTTTCTGTGAGTCCCTGAAAAGAGCTGAAAAACTTCTGTGCTAATTTTTTTCCACTTGAAGAGCAATTGTTACTTTATTGGGTGGCTCAAGGAGCAAATCTCTCTCCCGGTGACCACAGCCTCCTGTGAGGCTTTCAGCTTCTGTGGTGTGTGCTTGTGGCTGTGCTCTGAGCGGTGACTCTGCCTTTGGACCTGTCCTGATCATGTTCCAGAGGCAAATTCAGCAACCCCGGGTCATGTGAGAGGGAACTGCTGCTCAACTCTCCAGCGGGAGAGGACTAAACCTTGAAGGCTTGGGAAAGGATGTGCTGCTTGTAAAGCAAAATTTAAAAAGTAAAATCTCGTATCAGTGAAGCTTTCCATGTGCCTGCCCTAACCAGAAAGGCCCTTTTTCCTTTACATTCCCTTCACAGCAAAAGTCCTAACTACAACATCCCTTTCAAGCTTGTAAATCAGAGCCTCCAAAGCCCAAACTGAGCAGCTGATCATGAGGTTGTTCATTGATCTGCTGAGCCTGGGGAGACAGAGCCTCTTCCATGCCCAAGCTTGAGCAGTGCGTCATGCTTCCAGGGGCTTAGTCTGTGCTGGTTCCCAGTGCTTGTGCCTATGCAACATGTGCAAGCTGTCAAGGGGCTGTTGGATACCACAGGTTTTTGGAAAGGGACATCTCTTGCCAAGACACCTCTGGGAAAGGTTGGCCCAGGCTGTGTCGTGCCCAGCCATGGCCTCTGGCGATGCCAGGGAGGATGGCACCTGCAGGCTGCTGGTGCTCTGTGGTGCGTGCCCATCCTGAGGTGAGCTTGGCCTGTCAGCTCCTGCCCTTTGCTTTTGGCTGTGCTGTCCCTCCAGCCTGTGCCACCAAAACCGCTGTTTTCTGTCCACAGCCCCCTTGTCCTGCTCTTTCCACCCTCCTCCTCTGCCTTGTTCTCCTTCTCTTGTTCTGCTCCCTGTTTCTCCTCCTCCCTTTTCCCCCCTTACTCTTGAATCTCTATTTCTTCTTCTCTGTTCCAGCAAAACGATATCAATCAAGGTGATAGATGATGAGGAGTATGAGAAAAACAAGACCTTCTACCTAGAGATCGGGGAGCCCCGGCTGGTGGAGATGAGTGAGAAGAAAGGTGGGGGACGTGCTCCGGGGCTCAGCCCAGCCTGTGTGTCCCTGTCTGGCTCACTCATGTCTGGCACCTGCAACACCGAGCTCACATCCCCAGTGCCTATGGAAAAGGGCAGGAGCAAGGCCATTCCCCATCCCCCCTGAACACAGCCTTTCCCCAGACCACCAAGGCACAGCCTCGGCCAGGTGGTGAGGACGCTCCTGCCCTTCCCCATATGCCCATGGGGGGATGTGCAGCCCCCTTCCCCCACCCAACCATCTCTGTCACCACAGCACCCGGGCGGACGTGACCTGCATGTGTGTGCGATGCCAATCATGTGTTTGCCTTTGTCTTGTGTTCCCACAGGAAATTCATTACCCTTAGAGTACTTGACCGTGAGGAGTATGAGAAAGAGTGCAGTTTCTTCCTTGTGCTTGGGGATCCGGTGTGGCTACGACGAGGAGTGAAAGGTGTGAGAGTAAAACCAGACCAGCTCTCGAGACGCTGCCGCTTTCTCTGTGTCTCCCTACTCTCACACTCCTTTCTCCTCGCACTTTGGCTCCTGGCCGTTTTGCCCTCCCTCCTTCGAAGCTTGGCCGCTGCACCTTTTTGCTCTGTTTTCTTTCCTCTTTCGTTTGGAGAGGACTCCATCCCACTCAGCGGGGCCCCAGGGAGCAGGGTGCGCTCCTGGGGCCGCCCCGGAGCACCCGGGCAGGGGACGAGGAGCGTCACCAGCCCCCCGAGACATTTTGGGAGCGCTGCCCTGCCGCACCTTCATTTAATCAAAGAGAACATCCAGCCTCGACAAGTGAAAAGGGCAACGCTGCGTCATTTTTATCAGAAGATGAAACAGCTTTCGCTTGAGATAAAATGCGTGGCCAGAGCAGTAATTTTAGCCTTTTTTATACTGGCACTGGGATCCGAAAATAGACGAAAATCACAGCCCAAGTAGGTAATACCATGAGATGCAATCAGTTTAGGTAAATCAGGTTATGCTCAAATGAAGTTTCATGGCTCCGCATTGGATAATAGCTTCTCACAGGAATAATAAAAACAATTTCTTCTTTCATCACATTTCTAAACCAAATGCTAAACTTCCCAAAAAAGACTGAGTTCACCTATTTTCCCGTGCATTTTTTTTTCTGCTAGAAAATTAAGTGAGGATTAATGACAACAGCTGGTTCTGCACACCATTGGTGGCTGAGCAAGAAGCAGTTTTAGAGTTACTTTAAATATGGACCATTATTAGAGCCTTTGCAGAACACTGCTCTGTCTGTCTTGGAGCTGCTTTCTGGTTTCTGGGGCATCAGCTCTCCCTCCAGCAGGGATGGGGCTGTAACACATTATTTGATCAGAACAGAGAGGGCCCTCAGTGGTCCCGACACTGAGTGGTGACATGCCACATTCCTCTTCAGCTCAGGTGCTAAGTCAGCTGCGTCGTGCCCTCCATCAGCTTCCCTGCTGGCTTGTGTGACTACCTAGCAAAAGCTGGGCTAAAAAAATCAGACACGCTGGCATGACTCAGGCACTGCAGGTGGGGTCCATGTCATCAGATGGTGCTGGTGGCACCTGGGCAGCATAGACAGTGCTGCCAGGATAAAGTTACACATGGACAGCTCAACTCAGCAGCTCCATTCTTGCCCACAGGGGCCATTGTGGGCTCAGCCTTGCAAGTCCAGCAGGAGCAAACATGCTTTCCAGATCCAAGGTTTAAAAACTGTGGTCCCAGCTCTGGAGATCTCAGCTGAAATTTTTAGCTAAAAATAAAAAGAAAAGGAAATAAAGTTTCTCATCTTCCTGGTCACAAAGATAACTGAGGAAACCTGAGAGAAGCTCAGCCTTGCCAACCCACTTTAAAGACAAAACTTGAAAGGACTATTTAAAGCAGCTATTTGCTGCTTTGGCCATGCAATTTTTAAACTTTTTTCTTTTAAACTTGTTTCTTTGTACTTGGTTTTGTACAAGAAGCAGAAAGGCAGGAGGAGCAGCGTGCTCAGAGGGATGAGGGCATCTCTGAAATGTCACCCCTGGGCTGTGGTGTGGCCCGAGATCCACCAGGGCGCTAAGGGAGAGGCTTTTTCTTTCATTTTGGAGATCTAAAATGCTGAGCAACAAGACTCTTGAGCCAAGCCTTGCCACAGACTTTTCTTCTCTCGTTGTCTATGCCAAAAGTGCAGCTGCCGCCGGAGCCATTGCTCCCCATCAGGCAGCTGGAGGAGGTCAAAGCCAGTAGCTGCTGCACATGGGACATCTTGTGTCCTCCCCTGGGGCAGAACTGCCTCCGAGACCAATGGAAGATCTTGCACAAACAGTTCAAAGGGGAAAAATGAATTTTTTGGAGTGTGTCTTTTAATCCCACATCCACCCCATGTGTGCGATGGTTTTTATTTTAAATCCACAATCCCATGAAACCTCTCTGTTCCTTTGTTTTTAGTGTCTTTCTCTTAACACTAACGGTATCCTGCAGCTTTACAGATCTGAAGTCTCTGCCCTGGGATCTGGTGTCTTTCTGTGGATATCCCTTTTGGTTTCATTATTCATTTACTTTTCTTCTTCTGTGTTTGTCTCTGTCTCCTTCACAGCCCTGTTGTTGAATGAGCTTGGTAAGCGTGCATTCATTTTTCCTTTCCATTTTTCTGGTTTGTGTATTTTTGGAAGACAGTCGATTTTGCTTGATGTTTTTCTTTGCTCACAGCATTCTCTTTTAGGGTGGTCAGCACTAGTTAAGTAAGCTCAGGTACCTAATGCCCCATCTTTCCTTAGAGTAGAGCCCCAAAGTCACCAACATTAACAGGTGGCGCAAGGAGCATTTTTGGGGGGGTGGTGCTGTTACAGCCAGAGTGAACCTGCCAACACCCTGAGATACAAACCTGTGCCACGCAAATTAACCCATCACCTCTAAACTGGCGTGGCAGAAACAGGATTTCCTGGCCGCTTAGGGATGCTTGTGGCTGGACAGGAAAGTTGGCCAGTCCTTTTTGAAGAGACGGTACAAACTTCGCCTCCTGTCTTGGGGAGACTTAGAGCCTAGCCAGCCTTTGAATTTCCTTGCCGGCCACTTCCAGGATAGGGCAGTTGGGCAGGCAAGCAAAGCCACCCTCATTCCCCAAAGCACCCGCAGCCCCAGGGCAGACTTTACCCCTTCCACAGCACATACTGGACACCAAGGGGTGGCAGCTTGTAGATGTGGGTTGAAGAGCCTGTGTTCAGGTGTCCCCACACTATCCCTGGGGTGTGTGTTGGGGAGCAGCCCCCATGTCCACAGTGGGGCGGGGAAGGACCACCATGTCTGTGTTGTTGTGCAAATGCTAATCCTCATTTATTCTCTCTCTGTCTCTCTCCCTTTTTCTTATTTTTGGTTTCATCTAGGTGGCTTCACCATCACAGGTATGGATTTCTACTCTTCCCCTGTCCCCCTGTTCCTTTCTCTTCATGGCCATATACTCACCCCGCTCTTTCCTCTTGGTTTCCTCTTTGCTTTTGTTCTGTCCTGGAGGGAAACTCTGGAATGGTAAGAAGGCGCTGAGCCATGGCCTCCCCGCCCCAGCCGGTCCCATTAACACCGTGTCCTCTCACAGAGTGCTCTGCCTGCCACACACACCTAACCCCACCTCGGGGAGGGTGACCTGTCACCCCTGAAGCGACAGGCAACCCCACTCCATCTCTTGGAGCTGGGTGGGCTTCTCTGTTTGATCCAGTCGTCCCCTCCCTGCGCACAGGGCTCTTTCCTCACTTCCCAGGCCTGGGCCAGGTGCCCGAGCACTGAGGAGGTGCAGGACCCCATGGCTGCTTCAGATGTGCAGCCCCTGCCCTTGCCACCAGCGAGACCCAGCAGCAGGGCTCATCTGAGCAGGGCTCATCTGTCCTGAGCCAGCCAAGCTTCCCTCATTCGGCTGAACAATGCAGGACGAGAAGGTCCTGGGTCCCACGTGTTGCAGAGCCACCCCTCAGGAGCCCTGGAAAAATAATTCAGATTTGGGAGGCTCTGGCTCCAAGGTGGGTCCCTTTGGCCTGCAGGAGGAGAAGGGCTTTCCCTCAACTCGGTGCCACCTGAGCAGCCAAGGGGCAGCCAGCAAGGGAGCAGCACTAACCCCGTGTGACGTAGGAGTGGAGTTTACTAACTGCACGGGGACAGCTTGTGCAGCGCGTGCAGTCCCCCGTGCTGATCTCCTGCTGATCACTCTAATAGGCAAACCTGTCTTCAGGAAGGTCCAGGCTAGAGATCATCCTCTTCCTTGCACCGTGGTCTCCATCCAAGGTACCTGTGGCGTGGCACCATGTCAGTCTCACATGGACTGACTGGGGCCTTTGCCTACCGACAGATTTAACTCCGGTCCTTTTTAGCCCTGATGTTCTTCTGCCCATCCCTCAGGGGGACTGGAAGGGAGCTCAGTGGGGTCTGCACAAGGGACAGTGACAAAGGGCGTGCTGCCTGCAGTCCCCATGCCCCAGAGGTCGCATAGATGACAGTGGAGGTGCAGACCTGCTTCACTGCTCTTGTAGACCCTCTGCTCCCTCCTCTCTCAGGGTTTGGAGCCAGGCACTGGCCTGTGGATGGCTCCTGACATCTGTGCTATTTCCTCCAGCCCCACCACCACAGCAGGTGTTGGCTGCCAGCCCCCTCCCCAAGGCAAAGCCCTGCTCAGAAGGAGGCAGAGCTACGATTTCATGTGCATCTCAGCCCTGGGGCTGCTGATAGTGCTCTCTTGTTGTAACAGGCTGATGGAATTGTCCTGACCATACCTCAGTGTGGACCTGGAGTGCTGGGGAATGGAGCAGCCTTAGTGCTGATCTTTCCCCTTCCCAGCATCCCTGTGGGAGAGGCAGCAATTGCCAAGCAATAAGCTATTCCCCAGCCCCAGGATGAGCGGGACTCCTCCTGAGGCTGGATGAGTTGCAGACCTCTTGGTAGCATTTCATAGACCTATCCTGTCTGTCACTCCATGAGCTCCTTCTCCACTGTTCTGTCACTCACGCTCCCACCTGGAGGCTTCCTGACCTCTGCCTCTAACAGAGGAAGCCAGATCCAGAGTGACCAGCTGGGCCTGGTTCACCCACGGGCTCTTTGCTTTGCAGAGGAGAATGAAGAAAAGCAGCCACTGACCAGCAAGGAGGAGGAAGAGCGTCGGATCGCAGAGCTGGGGCGCCCAGTCCTGGGGGAGCACACCAAACTCGAGATCATCATTGAGGAATCCTATGAGTTCAAGGTACTGTCCACATCCTCCATCCCTGTTCTTCTTCCCCCCTGGCCGGGGACCCTCCTTTTGGGTTTGCACAGCACTGGGAGGGACATGTTGACGGTGTTGGAGCAAAGTGAGGCAGTGAATGGAATCACATACAATACAGGAACCGGGATCCCGAGTGCTGCAGGTTGCTTGAAAACACGACCTTGTTCTCACAGTGAGTTCTACACGCTGGTCCTACCTACAGGCAGCCTTGAGTGAGCCCCAAGCCTGGCACTCCCAGCGCAAAGGGCCGACACCCCAAATGCAAGCAATGGTTGTGCAGCTCAGCTGCCATGAATGCATGTGCCAGGCCAAGAGCTGAAAACTGGCCATTTCATTATTTTTTCCATGTTTCTGTAGTATAAAAGTATAACAGGCCACCTTTACTGTGGCTCTGAGATGGTTCAAACTCCCATCCATGAGCAGGTTTCAAGAGGTCTTTTTTAGCAGCAGCGAACGGAATAGCAAGTACTTACATTTGGGTTTGCTGCTGGGGCTCTTGAGCTTAAAATCTGCTTGGCTTGTTCCATAAACGCATGGCTGTAAGCACTGGCACTGGTGGGTTTTAGCCCAGTGTCTCCAGCCCCTAATTCTGTGCTCTGCATCTCCATCCACAGAACACGGTGGACAAGCTCATTAAGAAGACGAACCTGGCCCTGGTGGTCGGCACGAACAGCTGGAGGGAGCAGTTTATTGAGGCCATTACTGTCAGCGCGGGTGAGTTTGGGCCACAGCTCCAGGTGAATTACGACCACCCGCGCTCTTGTCTCGGCTTGGCTGTAGCTGTAACACAGACTGTAGTGGAGCAGCAGGAGGCAAAACAGGTGGCAGAGTTATTTACAGTGCCTGCATAAATAAGGCAGCTGATTGAACCCTTTTGTGAGGGCACCTTGTCTCATGTGTAGGAAACCTTCTGCGTGAAGCGTGTCGGTAGCACCAGGCAGAGCAACACCTTGGCTGGTACCAGACGGCAGAGGGGAAAAAGTCAGTTCAGTGGGAGAGATCTGGGAGGGGAACACAGCGTGCAAATTCAAAGTGGCATAAATGATGCGGGTGTGAAGCAACAGTGCTCCCCTTCCCTGGTTCTCCCTGTACCTCTGCGGTGAGGACAACGCAGTAGTGAGGGTGCCAAACCCTGAAGGCAGTCACTCTCTGTGAGCCAAAATTTGCCCTTGACACGCCCTGCTTTCTGGAGCTCCTGCTGCCCCAGCCAGCTGTGGCTGGAGGACTGTGGCTCAGCAGCCCAGTAGCTGCAGCAGCACATTGTGTCTGTGATTGAACCAGATCCTGTGTGATCTTATCTTCCCTCCCTTGGAGAGCTGCCTTTCCCTCAAATGCCCTGTTGTACCATTCCCCCAGGTGCCAGTGCCATGTGTACCAGTATGTCCAGTACAGGATATATTATTGATGCCTTAGGTTTTAACTTTTATATTTTTCAAATCCTATATTGCCTAGTGTGTAACTCTGAAGTTTCTTGTAGCCTGCTAGCTGCTGTTTTCTTGTGTCAGATAGACACAACAAAGCCTCTCCCAGCTTGTTATTCAAGGACACTCAAGATTGTCCTAGGCCCAAAAGGTGTAAACTAGGGCCTCTAGAGAGCTGGAGAAATTGAAGAAATTACATCATTAGCTAAAGTTTTAATTGGCGACTTTATGCTGGTATACAAATGAACCAAACCTATAAAAGTGTGAAGAACTCGTGACTCGTTGCCCATCTTGGGGTCCATTTTGAGAGTAGCCTCTGGCTCCTCAGGGTGTACCTTTGAAGGCCTTTCAAATAAATACCTACCTTTATTCCCTCATTCCTGTCTAGTCTCTGTTTCTAGGTAGCCACTCAGGGCATCATTATCATTCCCATATATGTGGAAGAAGAAAGAAAGAAAGAAAGAAAGTCTCCTCCAGATGTTGTTTTAACAGCTGGAAACACTATTATTCATTGGCTGGATGTTACAGCCTCACAGCCCAGCCTTGGCTGTGTGCACATATTAGGGCAAAATCAACCAGCTTAAATTAAATCCCTGGGGAAGGCAATTACCTCTCATCTGGCTAATTGTGCACTGAAATGCATGGAGAGTGCTCAGCTTCCAGCCTCTAACTCTGCTATACAAGGTAACCTCCACCCAGCACCAGGTAATTAAAAATGATGGCAGTACCATTTACCCTCTGCCTCTGGAAACAAGGGCAGCAGCAGCTTTCTCCTCAGATTGTGATCCCTCCTCTTTCAGCACAGTTCTTCTCAGAGCCTGCAGGCAAGAGCCTCCCATTATTTTGGGTTCAGCATGAACTTATCATGCAAGACAATCCTTGCTGCAGGTTTTGTAGCTAATATGGCTAAACTAATCTATGCCAGAACCAATTATTTAATTGCATCCCATGTTAAAGCAAAGACAGCCACTGATGGTTGGATCCCATTTCTGTGACGCACGTAAAGACTGCAGTTATGTGGAAACCCTGTTGGCCCCAGTGTCTTGAATATATAGCCATGATCAGTGCTAACAGATTATTAACAAGCATTTAATAAATGGGATGTATTTTGGTGGGCATAAGCTGTCCCTTGCAGCTGTGGATCAGTGGTTTGTCTCTGAGCTCTGGAGGCAGCCAGGCTTTAGCTCCTCAAGCTTTGTGCCAGACAAGTTAAGATGCCTTAAACGCTGGAGGTTGGGTTTGAGTTTTTCCCCCACAGCTCACCATGGATACCAGGTGAAAGTCGCCCATCACCACTTCAAAATGTAACATCCCAGCTGAGAAAAGAAGCATTAAAACCCCATTTCCCACCCAGTGATCAGCTCAGGGCGGTGTTTGCAGGGGGATGGAGCAGCAGAAGGTGAGGTCTGTGGAAAGGCAGTGCAGCTGCAGGCAAGGCTGTGCCACACTGTGCTGCGCCATTCCAGGCTGTCCAGAGCCCGTCACTCATCGCTCCTTCAGTCTGCACCCAAAAGCTGTAGAGTTTCTTCTGTGGCAGAAACATTCTGGGGCTTGCAGGCCTGTTTCTGAATGCACCTCTGGGTCACCATCCAACCCCGCTCTGTGCTTCAAGTCACCTCCACAGGATCTGGCCAGCTCTTCAAAAGGGAGACGTCACGGCTGCTTAACGAAATGATAGGCAGATCTGGATGACTGTTATGACAGTGGCACTCATGTTCATTTTTCAGTCTGTTCCATCATCTCTGTAAAGATTTAGGTCCTTCGCAGTCCTGATGCCACCCCGAACTTGGCAGAGGATTGAAATACCTGCCGCAAAAATTATGGCACAGCACGGTGTATCCTGCCTTTAGCAGCCTTTGCACGTTGAGGAAAAACACAGGCCAACATGGGCTTTCCAGGCTGGAAAACTGTTCCTTATCTTCTCAACAATGCACAGGAATGGGTATTTATATCTGCCAAAATAATAACACTGATTAGGTGCTGTTTCTGCCATAGTGAATTTGAAGCTCTAAAGCTTGCTTCTTCCCATGGGTAAGGAGCCTCTTCCAACAGCCATGCAGGGAGACCTGGTGGTCCACATCCTTGGTGGGGAAAAAAAAAGCATCAAAGACACGGAAAATCACCAAACAAAGTGCAAGGGATGTCTTTAACACAACTTAACAGTGGCCTTGGCATCCCCAACATTCGTGACTTAGAAACTCATCCTTGTTCCTTAAGGGCAGCAGGAAGGCTCCCACTGACTTAGTTGGAAAAGTGTCACCTCCCCCTCAAGTCTGGGAGTGGTTCCAGTGCGAGCAGGAGGAGTTTTTGACTATGCCACAGCAGTGACGTTGTGCTCTGTGCCAGGCTGGGGAAGCCCCACGTTTGCCATGCAGCCTGCCCGGGGCACAGGCTGGCCAGCAGGCTCTCCAGATGGCTCCTCAGAGCTGCAGGAGTCAGGCAAGGGGTCACCAGCCCCAGTGGGCACCCTGGTGGGGTCAGCCCCACACCGTGGGGACTCCCTGTAGGCTGGATGCCAAGTGGTGTTGCAGAGACAGGTGAGGTGCCAGTGCCTGGAGCAGGAAAGGGAATGCCCACTGACCTAGGTCAGACCAGACATCAAGGAACAGGAAACCAGAGCTCATAGGGAAGCATGTGAAGGGGCAGGGAAGTGCTGCAGGGAAGGACAGCCAGCAGCGATTGACCAGGGAGGCTTTAGGGCAGGCAAAAATCCATGACTGGATCCCGGCTTGCAGCAAAGGTAAGATGAAGTGCCAGAGCAGCTCAGCAACCATCAAAACCAGCTGCCTTTCCAGAGAGCTGGAAGCAGTCTCAGGCACTTGTGAAAAGCAGCTCAAAGCAGCTCAAAAGAGGCTTCCATGGGGGAATCTCCATGAGGCACGAGTTGCTCTCAGGCGGTTCTCCTGCCCCAGTCAGCTCCAGCCAGCACGAGGTTGGTTATTTCCCACATCTTCTGGGGAAAGGGCTCTTGAGCAGGGGCTGAGTCCCAGAAGGCATCTGATGGTTGAACTCAGGCAGAGGTGCTGGCACGAGGCTCTGCATTGTCTGAAGTGCAGGTGGATTTTGAAACCAAAAATTTGGTGTCTCTCTGTGCCGTGGGAGGGGGCAAGGAAAGGCCATCGAGCCACTCTGATGATTGCCCAGCAAATAACATATTTGGAAGTCAAGGCCTTCCAGGGCCCAAATCATGAGACGCAGCATTTTGGGGGCTGCAGTATGCACAGGAGCTTTGCCCAATCTCCCCAAGGTGGGCAGCTCTAATCAGGCACCGCTGGTTTTCTCCAGGGGAAGATGACGATGACGATGAATGTGGGGAGGAGAAGCTGCCCTCCTGCTTCGACTACGTGATGCACTTTCTGACCGTCTTCTGGAAGGTCCTTTTTGCCTTCGTGCCCCCGACAGACTACTGGAATGGCTGGGCTTGCTTCGTTGTCTCCATCCTCATGATTGGCCTCCTGACAGCTTTCATTGGCGACCTGGCATCCCACTTTGGCTGCACCATCGGCTTGAAGGACTCGGTCACTGCAGTTGTGTTTGTCGCACTGGGGACATCGGTGCCAGGTAAGCACAACCACGGGGCTTGTCGTGAAGGTCCATCTCCACCCAGGTGGGGGTTCGGGTTTGGGCTGGGAGAGCTGTGCTCTGCAGGATCCCGAAGCACAGGTTTGAGCTCTATGTGGAAATCGGTTTCCAGTCTCAGATGGGCTGGAAGGAGAGAACCAGGATGTGGATTCAGTCCCGTGGGAATTATTTCAAGGACCTTCCCACTGCAAAGACTGTGAAGTATCTATTTCTGTGGGCAGCCTCCATGGTATCCACTTTCAGAGTCGGAATTGGTCTTTGGTTAAAATGCTGCCTGCGTTGGCAGTCCTGCACTTTAAGCATCTGCTGCTTTAACCTTGCTCCCAGGTGAGTTAAGTGCTAGTCCGTACTCAGGGCACACCTTCCAGCATGGACACTTCTGTGTGAGACCAGGTCTGGATGGATCACGGTGAAGTTGCTGAGCTGGGGGAGCTGCTTGAAACGCAACTTGGGAAGCTCTGGGGATTCCTGTGTCAGCTTGTGTAAGAGAGCCTGTGCCTTTCACTCACCTTCTCCCATGGGCTGTGCTGGGCAAGAGCCTGGTTCCTGGACAAGGGGCTCTGACCCAACCCAGCCATCCCATGCAGCAGTCACACCTTCCCTCACCACATTCAGACTTCCAGTTATCAGCACTCAGATGCTCAAAGATCCTGGAATTGTCCTAATGCTACCGAAGGCAAGGAGAAGAAGCAGCAGTACCAAAAGGAAGAACAGATCTGGGGCAAGGAACAGAAGAAGGAGCATTTTTTAGACCTCTGGCAGTAGAGGCTTTAGGCAGAAGGTTTGCAGGGCTTCTTCACACCTTTGACAGGAAAATCTTCCCTCCTACTTTTGCTGACATAAGGTGGCATTTAAGAAGTTCTTTTTTAGAATGCATTGGGCTACTCTTGTTTCGGTTGGCTCCCGGGCCGTACTGTGTTAGCTGGGTGCTGGCTGGGCTCCTCCACCCCTGCTTTCCAGGAGATGGGCAAGCACCAGAAGAGAGTGCAGAGAAATCAGGACTGACAGGGGCCTTCCCTGCATTGAAAGCACTGCTCGAGCTCGCAGAAGCGCATGTGGTTGTTTCCACACTCATCCCTTGTCCCCCAGTGGCGGCTGCAGAGCCACGGAGGCATCAGCACTGTCCCACAACCCCATTACTGCACCATGATCAAGGCCTTTTCCTTCCCTTAGCAATCAGGTGCATTTCCATGGCAGATTTTTTTAAAGATAAGGCAGACTTTTGATTTCTTTGCTGCAAATGGACCCTCTCACTGTGCTTATATGTGCCCATCCCCTCCCGTTCCATGGAACTGGATCTTTGTGCCAGGCTGCACTTCTCCATCTCACCTTGGAGCCCCGCTGGGGAGGAGCGGAAAGGAAATTCTGTAGAATTAAAAAACGTGAAATATGACCTCGTTGTTCTCTTTTCCTGAGCCACGCTGGGCTGCCTGTACCCGAGGTGATCTGGGACTGCAGATATGTTCAGGACACATCTTCTCACTGTTAGCTCAGAGTGCTCACCTGGACAAAAACCCGCGGGCTAATCCCTCGTGCTCTTCCTTCCCCCTGCAGATCCAGAGTGAGTTTGGATGTAAAATCAGCGCTTCCCTGTGGTGCAGAGCAGCCTCATGCTGGTCTGCCTGACACACGGTTTTCCATTTAAAAGGCCAGCCAAGTTTTATCACTGATATTAAAGTTGTCAGAGCAAGCATGTACCCACCCACATAGTTTTTCTTCCCAAGGGATGGAGGATGACCACTGGCTTACCAAAGTGTCGGGGCCTGCACAAGGCACTGGACTTCAGGGAGGCAGAAGGTGCTCGAGGCCATACTGGGTGGAAGCCCTGTATTTCTGAACATGGAGATTTCCCCCCCTGTGCATTTCTGGACCCGGATGGTCACCCTGGCTCCTTGGAAGTGCCCATAGAAGGGGCTGTACCCTATCCCCTTACCCCATTATTTTCTTTCCCCAGGTGTTGCCATTGACGTTTGTCCCCAAGCTGCCTTCTTTTCCTGGGCGCTTCCTGAGGGTCTCTCCCCGTCTTTCCTTTGCAGACACATTTGCCAGCAAAGTAGCAGCTACGCAGGACCAGTACGCGGACGCCTCCATCGGGAACGTCACCGGCAGCAACGCTGTGAATGTTTTCCTGGGCATTGGGGTGGCCTGGTCCATCGCAGCCATCTACCACGCGGCGCACGGACAAGCCTTCCAAGTCTCCCCTGGCACGCTGGCCTTCTCCGTCACCCTCTTCACCATTTTTGCTTTTATCAGTGTGGGAGTGCTGCTCTACCGGCGGAGACCCGAGATCGGAGGTGAGCTGGGCGGGCCGCGGACTTCCAAGCTGCTCACATCCTCACTCTTTATCCTCCTCTGGCTCTTGTACATATTCTTCTCATCTCTGGAAGCCTACTGCCACATAAAGGGCTTCTAAAGGGACAATCAGAGATAGTAAATATGTGTATATCTATATATATCTATATAGAGTGATATATAGGTATAGATATAGATATAAAGCTGTGTATAATGAACAGAGAAAGAATAAAAGAGATTTGCCATGTTCACACACCTGCTGATGGAAAGCGGCTTTGGAGCATCCTTTGAACTAGGCAGGACCCCAAAGCCAGCAGGACCCCTCCCCAGGCAGCGGCCCCAGCCAGGAGCCAGGGGCAGGGCCCTTTCTGCAACTCGACCAACAGGAGCGGCCGATGGCCACCGAGCCCCTTCCCGTCGCTGACTCCCACCCGCCGGCCCCCGGGAAGTCGGATGTGAAGGCGACCGGGGTGCATCGCTGTGAGGAAGGCCAGAGTAGCTGGTGAGAAACAGAGCAGTGGGCAAGGGAAGGAGAGGAAAGCAAGGGTTCTGATCTCCCACCGCCATCCAGCTGCCTTCGCCACTCGGGAACAGGCCCTCTGGCCCTGTTGGAGAGGAGCAAGAGACCGAACTGAAGACAAGGGGAAACTGGGAGCTTTCTAAGGATAGAACACAAACCGTTTTCGTCATTGATTTGGGGTTGGTTTTTTTGTTTCGTTTTTGGCGTGTGTACAACTAGCATTTCCCACCCACATGCCCCTCACCTTTCCCTGTCCATGCTTTGGGGGTGCACAGCCGCAGCCTCGTGTCCGGTGTCCCAAGCCGAGGCTGTGCGGAGCAGCGGGAGCCTTCCTCCCACTCCTCCGCCTCCTCGGGCATGCTGTCGTGGTACTTGTAACATTTGCATGAATGAAATGAAATCTATCTGTATATAGCATCCTATAGCGATAGTCCTTCCAGCCATGTGGGTTGAGCATTGCAGATTACAAGCGTTTTCCTTTCACTGGGTTTTATTTATTTTTAGTTAGTTCGGTTTTGCCATAGGGTTTCGCTCGTTTGTTTGTTTGTTTCCTCTTAGCGGGGGCGGAGAGGATGGAAAGCTGTCCCCACTTACTGCTCGTGGCGTGGGTCCATGAGAAGCAATAACAGCCATGCAGTTGTAGGTTTTCAGGGGAGGAAAACCCACACCCCACAGACTGCGGGCCCTGTCCGGCTGTGTGGATGGGGTCCTCTGGTGTGCTGAAGCCAGCGTGAAGGCCTCCTGTGTCCACAGGAGGTTTTACACGAGGTCCCAGGGAGCCCGTGTGAGCAGTCCGAGGGGAACAAGCCTGGCTGACTCCCAGCACCTCACATGCTTCTGCCTTTCAAGTCGGTGGCTGCCTCAAAGCCCTTGGCCCCCTGCTATTCCCTGTATCCCCAGAGGTGTAGTGACAGCCCCTGTTTCTGAATGTTAAGCCATCAGGACTGGTCCCCAAAGCTGGTCCTTTCCCACAGCCATTTGAGGGCAGAATGATCCAGCGTCAGGGCTGAAGGGCCGTACGAGATCTCCCACTCCACTGAGCGCGACCGGGAAGCATCCCCCCAGGAAAAGGCCGTGTTTTGCACTCTCCAAATCTGAAATCACTGGACAGGATGAGACAGGGGGGTGTAACTCAGCATCACCCCCCTGATGCCAGGAGTGCAGGCTGGGGTAGGGAGTCGAGCCAGGGAAATGTGGGTGTAGAGCTCCCCAGGGCGCAGCACAGGGGAGACACTGGGCACTGGTGTTGAGAGATGTCTTCTCACCCCATGCCCTTTGCCAGGCTTCCTGACATTCCAGCCGGGCAAACTCCCTGCCTGCGTGTCCGTGGTGAGCTCTTCCCACTCAGCTGAAAACCATGTCTGATGCTTGTACCACAACCAGCTGGCTGGGGGTATTTGTACTCATTTTGAACTATCTGTGGAAATTTTAATTAACCTGCTGTAAGGTTTTCTCTAGGAATATGAAGTTGTGGTTTTTTTTTTTTTCTTCTCGAGCCTTTTTCCACTTTTGATTTGTTTTGGGGTTTTTCTTTTTTTGTTTCTCATTGTTTTGGGGGAAAATCAAACACAGGTGCAGGTTGTTCAGGTTTATGATTACCTTTATGTACAATGATTTCATTTTCATCTGTTTGGCTTCCTTTTTTTTCCTTTGTGTGTATTGCCCACCACTATAGGCAGTGAGTCCACTAATTGTGATGATCCTTATCAATGGTACACAATGCACAGAGAAATAAAGTTTGTAATGATTCCTGATGGATCCAGTACTGCTCCTGCATATTCTCTATGGAAAACCCTCCTCTCCCCTCCAGTTGCTTCCCCTTTGTACCCATCTCTCCTTGACTCATTGGTTTGCCTTCACCGTGTTTCTGCCATTGACAGGGGCAGCGGTGCCTCGGCACAGCCGCTCCTGCCCCATCTCATGCCCCTCCTCCCGCTCCATCTCCATGGTGCCTCAGGCTCGGTGTGTGCCGCGGTACAGCTGGGGCTCACGGCCCACTCCACGCTCAGGGGGATGCAGGAAACCACCCAGGGACAAAGCTGCAGGGCAACCCACCCTCCTGGGGCCAGGAGCTGCTCCTGTGCTGCGTCTCTGGCCAGTGCTGCCTTGCCCTAGGCTTGGGGAGAGCCGTGGGTGTGCCTCCGAGGTACCAAGCAGCTCTTTCTGCTTGTGCCTTCTATAGAACTGCTCCTGCTCTTGCCTCACTGTGACCTGTGCTGGGTTAAGCCACGAGCTAACTATGAGGGAGGATGCAAGAGATGCGTTACCAGGGCAGGGTCCACGGGTGCCAAAGCAGATCTGAGACACCCCACGAGACTGGGCTGCTCTCTAGAGGTGCCTGCCCATGCCCCAGTCCAGGTGCCATGGGCCGTTTCAGACCCATGTGCCTCGACACAGCTCAGCCAGCACTGCGGAGGAGAAAAGTCTCTCCATGCCCAGGGATGTTGCTCCTCCCTGTGTTTCATCCAGCATCTGCTGAGCTGTCCCCAGATAAACCCTCCCCGCAATGCTTGGGAGGTCCTGCTCTGACAGCTGAACTCAAAACACCGGCTCCGGAGATGGGCCCCAGGCAAGCACTGCCTTCAGCACTCCCCAAGCCACAGAGAGCACGGCCAGCGGTGTCCGTGTGCTTTTCCAGGCAGCGGATTGCGAAAGCAAAGCAGCTCTTCTGACCCGGTAATTGCATCTGCTGAAAGGTGATGTTGGTATTTCCCCCCTCATCGTTTGCTTCTTCGGGATGAATCGCCCTCGCTGAAGTAATTAACAAGCCAAACGGGACTTGCGCAGCCACTCGGGTTAGCAGGCGGTAAATAGCTGTTCTGCTCACAGAGCTTTCCAAAGGGAACGATGGAGCGGCGCTTGCTTAGGGCAGGCCTGAATCACGGGCTGAAGCCCAGCCCTGCTGGCGCAGTTGCTCTCTGCCAGCCGTGCGCTTTCGGGCGCCTTTAGCGAGGCTGTGCGCGGTGCGATGCGTGCGCGCCCAGCGGCTCACGGAGGGAGCGGCGAGGGGAAGAACCGCTCCACCGAGCCCCCGTGTTCCCAAGGGTGCCCCAGTGTTCCCAAGGGTGCCGGGCCTGCTCTTCTGCACGTTCTCCTCCTTAAACCACACTCTCCGAAGGCAGAAGAGAACTGCCCTCCCCCAGGAGACGCCGGCACTGGCTGGCAGCGCTGAGAGGCAGCAGGAGGAAGCACAGTCCCCGGCACAGCCGCGCCTTGTCACAGCTCAGCTCCGCCGATCCCCTGTCTCATGGCAGAACTGTCCCATCTCTTCCTCATCCAGCCTCCCCACCCTCCCTTGCAGGGGGAGAACACTGAGCATCTCTGATAAAGGCCTGGGTTTATGGATGTTGCCAGAAGCAGCAGTTTAAACCCTCGGCCTCCATCCGTCTGCCTGCCCCGTTTGCTCTCGCCCCCTCTCATCACCCCACGAGCCAAAGGCAAACCTTTCCATGGAAAAGGATGCAGCACGTGTCTGCGTGCAAAGGACGTTCAGCCACAGACATCCAAATAACCCCACAGGCCACTGCCAAGCACTTGGGGACAAGCAGAAGGAGCACACTAGTGACAGCCCTAACCATCCTGGACAAACCATATTCCCAGCTCTTCAGGGCTCAGCGGGAGTGGAGGTGAATCCCAGTCACAACCCGAACGCTTGGAAAAGGCACAAAACAGGAAAGAGCCGCGGATCTGCAGTGCCCAAAGGCTGGGCCCACCCGAACTGCCACCCATGCCAGGGCAGCACAGGAACAGATCCTGAGGTGTGAATCCCTCGTGTCCGACCAAACAAGGCTCCTGCCCCTGTGCCACCCCGTTCCGGGCAGCCCATGGTGCCTCTGGGGCAAGGGGCGATCGCAGAGTCATCTGTGCACCTTCACCCCTGCTGCCCGAAAGGACAGAGGGGAGAAGGGAGGCCTTGAGCCCGCCACGGTCACAAGCCTGGCTGTGAGCTCTGGGCACTGTTCCTGCTGCGGGCAGGGACTGGAGAACCAGAGCCCCGGTGTTATTGTTACGGCTATTTTTAAATTCTCGGGTAAGAACCGTCAGCACTGGTGGCCGTATGCATAACTCAGGAGGAGGTTCAGCTGCATCCCTGGAGGGACAGAGCTGGGCATAGCCAGAAAGTGACAGAAAGCTTAATGCTGGATGGTGTAATTCCAGGACAAAGCCTTGCATTATTTTCTGCAGGCTTTGGCACCCAAGCCAATCTGGAGAAACGTGTTTGCAGAGCATCAAGAACCTCTCTGACCTCTCTGAGCCTGCAGTGACCAACTACTGACGCCTCTACATGTGCTCAGCACAGCTGTGGAAAAGCCTGTTTATCTTGTAAAAAATTGACTTGCACAGGAAAGCATCCAGAGGCATCTGTATTCTTGCAAAAAGCACCGAGGGACAATAAATACAGTGAGATTCCTCACCTTTTAAGGACTTGAGCCTTTCTGCTGTTGGAACCGGAGGTGCCAAGAACCTCTTGCCAGCCAGCAGCACCTCTCACACAGAGGGAAGGGACACTGCGAGGGAAAGGGGCCTGCCTGGCCAAGTAGGAGCTGTTATCAGCAAAGATAGGCAGGAGCTCTCTGCTACTAGCAGGATTTTCTGCCTGTGGTGTGCCCCTGAGAGCATCCAAGGAGTCCCCACAGGCTCTTGTTCTCTCTCTGGAGCATCTCGAGAACAGCCAGCCCTGCCCCTGAGGACCCAGTGCCCCCAGGGTGGTTCACCACCGTCTCCTGCAGGCTCTGCACCCTCCCTTGGCTCCTTCCCCTTTCCCAAAGGGAATGCCAGCTTGGGGCTGCCCTCGTTAGAAATGTAGAAGAGGGCACTGGGGCACCCATTGTTCCCAAAGCAGGTGCTGTGGAGCACTGCTGGAGCTGGGTGGGATGCCCAGCCCTGGAGGGCACCGGGAAGGGACAAATGCCGTGGGGTGCCACCCAGATGTGGAAACCTTGTTTCAAGCACTGCCACAGCATGTCCCCTGCCCTGGCTGCCACGGGCAGGGACATGCACCTCGATTTCTGCACAGGTACAGCACAGCCTCCAGCTTTTTTCAGCTGTCCATGGGCACCAACCCCAGACAGTATTTTTATCTCTTTTGATTCAGAGCAGCCCTCAGCCTGTTGTACTGCACCGGGAAAGGTTTCTGCCCCTCCCAGTGTGCAGCCCCAGCCCAGTTCAGGTGGCAGTGGGAAGGACCATTAGTGACCCCACCTGATGCTGGAGTCCTCCAGATTCCACCTTGGGCCATCTCAAGGTCCCAAAGTCACTGTCTACGCACAGTGACAATCCAGCCTGGGGCTTGCTCTGTGCTTGCCTCCCCTGTGAAGCCTCTTCACATGCCATCTCCTCCCAAGCTCCCTGCAGAGAAGCATTCTCTGTCCCTCCTGCTGCAGAGCTGGGGGCTCCCTGTGTGGGACAGGTTTCCTTTCTCGCTGCACCAAGCAATGCTCGTTAGCTCAGCCTTGCTGTCTGTGTCTCAAGGCTGGACTTGAGCCCCTACAAACCAAGGAGCAGGCAAACTCCCACACAAACCCTGGCATGCTGAGCCCCTCCTGCTCGTCTCCCAGGCACAGTCGCAGCCACTACCTGCAGGCACAGTTTTTATTGTGCCACTGTCCTGTGCTCATGAGTCTGTGGAAGAGTAAACATTTTTCGTGGAATTTCCACCATTATCGAGTCCCACAGGTGCTCCCAGCTCCACCCCCCAACCCAAACGTGCCTCTACACTTCCAAAACAAACTCATTTGCTTTAGCTGGGGGTTCAAGATTTTCCTGCCCTTGCCTAAAATGGGCGGAGTTTAAGTAGAGCAAGTTGCAATAGCTTGGGATGCTTATCCACACTTAGAGCTCCTAAACCCTTGCAGGACATGGGAGACTGCCACGGGGCTCTCTCCCTGCACCTCCCGACCTCTTTGTTGAGGTGGGATTTATTTCTCCTCCATTATTTCCAGCCCAGAGGAGTCTCTTTACAGATGGCAGGATGAGATCTGCGTGGAGCACAGCCTTGCTTTCCTGATGGAAATTGCCGTGTCCATGGCACTGCCATCTCCAGGAGTGTGTGCCCCTCTGCCCCAGCCCACAGCCCCAGGCAGGCTCCTCGCTCACAGAAGTGTGAGATTCTGGAAGATGAGCTTCTTTGCAGGGATACTTGGAAATGCGCAGAATTTCTAAGTCTCTCTAAAATTGCTGCACTGGCACGGGCAAGGTTGGATCCCGGTGGTGCAAACGTGTCCCAGAGCTTATTTGGGAACACTAATGAAAGGTTTTGCAAACCAGTGGCTTTGTGACTCCCAGGGATGCAGGGAGGTGCATGAGCGGATTTCTCCTTGTTCTGTGTAACGCTGAGATGCCTCCCTTGCCCTTTGCCTTCGGCTACAGCCCCGTGCACTGCCCCGGCCTTTCCTTGCAGTATGGGCTGTGATGAGCTGCCCCTTGGCTGAACTCCCCCTGCTCCAAGGAGAACGAACCGATGCCTGTTTGTGTCCTCATTCGCTTGCCCCATGTTGCCTCCTTCATCTTGCGAGCTCTTGAGAAAAATGTGCCCATGCAGGGAGCCTTGCAGGAGCCCTGCTTGTCTTGCTCTTAATCAGGAAAGACACACTGCTCTCTGCAGCTCGAGAGAGCAAAAGATGGCAATAATACCTCTTACGTTACAGGCACCGCGTTAGCAAGGAAGAAAATGTTATTTATTTTTTTTCCCTGACGGTACTTGTCCTACTTCTTTTTTCCATAATGCATTAAGCATTAGGAGGCACAGCTCTGCACACAGTCCAGCTCTCAAGACTACCTGTTGAGGACATTGCTCAGCAATCCAGCAGTTTTATTTGTGGATGAAGGGCAGAAGGTGGTGAATTCTCCTACGATTCCTAGCTCCTGCTGGAAGACACACAGCCATGCTGGCAAAACCCACAACACACAGGGTTTTGTAAAATGCAGCCCCAGGTATCCGGGGTCTCTGTGCCAAGAAGACCTGGCACAAGGTTGTGAAATCCAAATCGTGAACTTCCTGAAGACCACTCAGCAGCAACGGGCATCTTTATTCCTACTGCTGCCTCCAGGCTATCCGGAGAAGTCTCTGGCACACCTGGTGATCACCACCTGTGAACATCACTGCTATTCAAGCGAGAAGAGGAGGCGGAGTAGGCAGACCACGTTCTACCTCCCACCCCAAACACAAGCCCGCAGGATATTCCCAGCAAAAAGCGGTCAGACTGCCAGGAGCACAGCAGTCCTCGGGAAGCCTCACCCACCTCAAAGTCAGCAGGTTCCCCGTGGTACTCGCTCCCCGCTGCTCCCCACATCCCTGCCGTGAGGGAGGGGCTGCTCGCAGCTCAGCAGCCTGCAGGCACAGCCAAAGGAGACACCTGGGCTTGCTCATGGGAGCATCAGCCAGAGAGGCCTGCAGGGAGTGGCCATAATATTTCAGAGGAGAGATAAATTAGATGGGAATTAGTAAAAAAAATGATAGTAGCAGTAATTTAGATCCATCACTTATTTTCTGCTGTAATGAAGTGGCCCAATTATCTTGATGCTTGAGTGACCACTCCACTTCTCAAAAGTCATTTCCGCACACTTGAACAACTGCTCCTCCTTCTAGGGTAGCCATCTCAGAAAGAAACACATCTTTCTTGGCAGAGATGTAATTCCTGTCAGCAGCTTCTCCCACTGTCCCTCTCAGGAGTGGAGGGACACCCGGGCAGGGAGCTGCCTGCACAGCCTGTCCCAGGGTTGCTGGACACTCCCCACGGCAAGGGTCCCCTGGAACAGCGCGATGCAGGAGGGAAGGAGCTCAAACCGGCCCACTGGGCCTGAGAAGTGAGAGGGACAGCTGGTGGCTGGATGCAGCCCATGAGGGGAGGCAGGCAGCAGGCGTGTGGTGACTCTCATCACGGGCACCCCATGCCAGGGTGGTGGCTGGGGACAGCACTGCCAAGGCAAGTTGTCCTCTGGAGTTTTGGATGTGCTCCAGAAAGAATGGCTCTCACTTTCCTGCTCTCCTCTGACAGCCGCCAACGTGCCCCTGCTCAGCAGCCCAGGGGGAGCTCCCCGTGGCCCCCGGAGCAGCACGGGGCAGGCAGGCAGGGAGGAGGCTGCGACCACCCTTCCTGACGCACCCAAAGCCACCTGCCACAGTCATCCTGTCACCCACCACCCTGTGTGTGTCCCCCCTCACTGCCACAACGCACTCTAGGGCAGACAGACATCTTGTGCAAACCTTGACAGAGAGAGAGAGAGAGAGAGAAAGAGATCTCTGACAGCCCAACCAGCCCCCTGGTCCCCCCACCAGGGACAGGGCAGGCAGATCCCAGCTGGACAGAGCCCAATTATTTCAAAGCTGGGCTGAGAGTTTGCAGGAGAACTGGTTTGCCCGGAGACAGAAACCAGAGCACGGGTCATAAATTCAACTCCACCTTCCCTCTGCCACCTGCGCCGTGCTTGGCGCCACGAGCTGGCACCGCCCCAGCAACGTGGAGCCCTTGTGCCCCGAGCTGAGGGTCACCCCTGGGCTCAGCAGCTGGAGCCCCCCAGTCTCTCTGTCTCTGTCACAGTTCCTCACAAATTCAATGGCACAATGCAGCTACACTATTTGAAAAGCCATAATATTTGTTGGTACGACTCTTTTATTACTGTCAATTTATATATATATTTGTTGATAAAAGAGGTCATCTTGGGAGACACTTCCAGTCTACTGGGAAATAATTGTCCGATGCTGTATATTCTGTACATGCTGTATAAACAAAGCAAAATATGTAAATCTGAATGTTTGGTGGACTCGGTGGCACGTGCTGCAGGGGGAGATTGGGACCAGGCAAGGCCCTTCTTGGGCCACCACGGCTCAGGCTCGGGGGTCCCGGCAGAGTCACCGTCCTGCTGGGCCCTGGACACGGTCCGGGGCAGGATCTGGCCACGGTGCAAGGGCGAAGCTTGCGGCTCCCTCGGTGCTTTTCCCCACACAACGGTGAAAGGGGGCGGCTTTGGGAGCCAGAGCGGCCGCGCCTGACCTCCCTCCCGGGGCACAGCACAGGGCCGGGCACGGCCGGATCCGCCGGGAACTCTCAGCGCAGCACGCCCGGTGTCACCCACCTGCTCCCCAGGGAGGACACCCCTCAGCCACCACCCAGCACGACATCTCTAAGCCTTAGGGGTCCGAGAGAGACGATTCCCTGTGGGAAGACGGCCGGTGACGGCAGAGACTGGCTCCGAGCATCCGGCTTCTCCAGCTCCTTCCCACGCCAATCCCAGCCGCCCTCCCTGGTGTGTTTTACAGCAGCCACGAGCTGTGACCTTCTAACCTGACACACGCTGTTAGAAAACCTGTTTCATATTTTCCGTGGTATCAATCTACAACTTTGGAAATTATTGGACACAGTTGTGGTAGCCTAAAAGTTGTGCTGAGCTCATATATTTTTATATTTGTGGTGTTTTCCTATCAATAGAGAGTAGTGAACCCTATAGCTGAAAGTGAACTATTCAAAATAAATATATGACTGCAGAAAATATTTGTAAAAATAATTTATTTGAAATATTCTGCCAAAGATAGCTCTCTAATGATCTGTAAGATGTCGTTTCTCTCTTTTTGCTCTGAATGTCATTGTGAAAGGACCTTTCTCCCCATATCTTTTGAAGGTTTGGTTTTTTTGGTTTTTTTGTATCTTTAAGGGCAAAGAAATAATCCAATGATTTTTTTACTAGAGCAGTAAATAGAGTAGTAAGGAGGCACAAGACAACTTTGCAAAGGTGATAAACAGGATCCAGTAACAATCACTCTGAAAGTCCAGTTTCTCCCGTAGTTCCTCTGGCTGACAGACGGGTTTGGAAGCCTGGGAGAGCTGTCCAGCAGGAAGACCTTGGCTGCTGCTGCTGTGGCTGCTGTGTAGCTTACCCAAAGGAGAGAAATCTCTCAAGAATCCCATCCCCAGGCTTGGGGCATTTGGATCCCCTTGCTCCCAGTCTTAGCCTCTTCCTTATTTATGGGCATGATTTATTTATTAGCCCTTAACAGGCCCTTTGGCACATGGAGAACCCTCACCCAGAGCTTTGTGGAGCTTCATTCCCTCCACGCACCTGCCAGCAGCCCTGAACCAGTGGCCCAGGGAATCCTGCTGGCACCCAGATCTGTCCCCTGCCTCACATGGGGACAGGGCAGGGGACACCCAGCCACCAGGGGACACGAGACTTTAGCAAGAGGATCTGTCCCTGCAGGTATCCAGTTAAAACAGGGGGAAGTAGAGCCTTTTACCATGGAGAAGCTGCCTAGACTAGTCTTTTAGAAATTACTAATTTTTTTTTTTTACTATAGAGAAAAATCTTCTTTCCCTTCTTCATTTATCCCTTTTGAAAGATCTTTTCAATACTAGGGAAAGCCTTCAGTATCTTCTGTGACCCCCAGGTCTGCTGCGGTGGAAATAAATCCTCAGCCACGTCTGTTAGGCTCCACCACTTCAAAGAGATTTTTGGCTCAGACTTTTTTCCCTTCTGAGCAGATTCACAGTTTCTTCGATGTCTTGGTCATAAAGGTCTGGACGAATTAATTGGTAAAAAAAGAAATAAAAGCCCTGTTCCAGTGAATGTGTTTCCACAAGCAATTCAGCTTTTGACTCCCCCTAGGTCAGGCACGTGTGTAAGTGTTTTATTGGGAACGGAGGTGGGAAAAGCAGTTTCCAAGCCATAGGGTGTGACGGGTGTGATGGGAGAACTGCTGTCCGTGGGGTGTGGGTGGCACACTCTGCAGCCGTGGGAACCACGTGCCAGGGAATCTTTGTTCCTCTGTGCAATGAGCTCTCTGAATCCGGGGTTGCGCAGCTGCTGCGTCGCAGGGAAACGCAGGCGAGCCAGGGAAGACAATGGTGAGAAGAATTGGGTTTCTGATCACTGTGCATTTTGTTAATTAGTGAATTCAAATAGTTTTATTTTTACCAAAAAACAGATAATCTTTATTCCAGTAAAGACAACTGTTGACTTGAGATATATAAAAATATATATATATAGTTATTTGAATGGTTTATATCCTGTTGCTCTAACTACATAAAATGGAAACATGTTGCAAGTTGTGTCATTCCAATATACAAAATAAATTACTTTTCCCTGCATGCTGCCTGGGTATGTTGTGATTTGAATTAAGAGTTATATTTGAATTGCCTTATTCAAGAGGTTGTATGTTACCTAACTGGGGAATGACCTGGCACTGTTCATCACATTACATGTGTACTTGATGATGTGTTATGTCAAATTCAGATGAGCTGTCTGTCATCTATGTATTTTGTGGGAGATCTTTTATCTTGTTAAACTGTGATATGTAAACCTTCATTGCCTGAAATAGTCACAGTTGTATAAATCAGTGTCTTCAGCTGTTTTCCTAATTTTAACACAATTCCTAACACAAAATATAGATGTTTGTAAATTCTTCATTCATTTGGTCTATTTTTATGTATGAGGCTGTTTTAATCTGGCAAAGCAGAAAGATAAGGCAGCCTCCCCGGCATTTTTCAATCAAGGCTCAGCTACATTTCTATCCCTCGGCAAGAGGCAACAACCAATTTTCAGCAGCGACAATTGGCATTCGGGATGTCTGTTTATTGCTATTATCTCTCCTGGCTCGGATGGGCCATTATCACTGCAGAACGCGGTGATTAATGACAAGCCAGACGTGACGCTCCTGCAGCGACAGCGCTCTGGGGACCAGGCACCTCACAGCGCCTTCTTCAGGCCCCGCACCTCTGCCGTGCCACAGGCTGGGGGGGAGGCAGGGAGGGGTGGGGGTCCCTGCAGACACAACTGGCAGCAGCACAGTGCGGCCAGGACACAGCTCTGTTTGGGGAACAGAGCCCCAGAAGCCCAATCTCCAGCTGGCAGACGACTGGAGCATTTCTGGACATCTCCGCCCCCGTGCCTAAAGCCCCGAAGAAAGCAGTTGTTGGGATGGTTAAAACACCTTTGCCAGAGTCAGGCACGGTCCCTGCTCAGCTGTGCCGGTGCCGCATCATCCTTGACACAAGCAGCAGAAATGTTTCGGGCACACGAACCACGCCGAGGTGTCTCAGCCGTGGTGGGAGAGCCCCACCGTGCTCTTCCCATTCTTCCAATCCGGGCTGCAGTTGCACACGAAACGCTGCTCACTTTTTATTTCTAGCAACCGTGAGAAACACATGGCCAGAGAAAAAAAAAATCCTGGAGCAGGACAAGCTGTGGTCCTGGGCTACTGAATTTCTTTCCAGGGCTTCGAGTGCTAAAAAATTTCCCATCCCGTCCACAAACGAATCCACTTTTTTTCTTTTTGTCCCTTTAGTCTTGGCATGCTTCGGGTTTGAACGCCGTCAAAAGGGAAAAATGCAGTGGGAAGGGCTGGGGGACCACGGGGAGGAGGCGGCCAGAGGCAGTGCGGTGCGGCACCCAGCAAACGATCCAGAGGACTGGGGGAAACAGGCTTGCTAGACGCAAGTGTGCGGTAGAAATTCTAATTTTTGCTTTAGCCACTCGGGGGCTCTCAGCGGGACCCCGAGAGTGTCACCAGCGACGCCCGAAAGCCGCAGCGGTGTCACCCACGGCCGTCGAGACCGGCACAACTCAGCGCAGGTAACGGCGGGGGGCGGGGCCCGCGTAAGGCGTTCTCCCGCTCCCAAGCCCCGCCCCTCGTCTCCTATTGGCTGCGGCCGGCACCGCCCCTCCCGCCATTGGCTGGTGCGCGGGCGGGTTTCCCGCGCGCGCGGTCGGCGCGATGGCGGCGGAGCGGGGCATGGAGCTGGTGCGGGAGCTGCACCGCGCCGCCGGCGGGCACCTCCCGCCCTTCCGGGTGAGCGGGGGGCAGCGGGAACACCGGGGCGGGCCCCGCCGGCGGCCCGCTCTCACTGACTGTGTCCGCTGTTGCAGACGGAGGAGCTGCGGCTGGCGCTGGAGGAGATGCGGGCGCTGTACGAGCGGAACCAGGCGGACGTGTGAGTTGGGTGCCTGGTCCCGGCGCCTCCCGCAGAGCGCGGGCGGTGCTCCCCGGCCCGCAGCTCTCCTCCTACTCCTCTTTCTGCTTCCCCTCATCCCCCAGGTCCGAAGCGAAGTCGGGACGGACGGATCTGATTTTCCTCATCCGGTTCCGGCACTGCTGCCTGCTCCGGAACCAGCGCTGCCTCCTGGCCTACCTGTGAGTGAGGCGGGGATGGCCGCCGCCCCTTGGTTCATCCCTGCCGGCACAGGGTCCCCAGGGACAGAGGGTTGGGACTCTCGGCCCAGGCAGGTGGCTTTTTCACGAGCAGCAAGGCAGCTGTGGAGCGGTTCTCCTTGTGTTCATTGCTGATATGACCACGAAGAGAAGGCTCTGCTCCCTCCTCCTCTTTAAAAGTTTAGATTACTGGATATCAGCGTTGCCTGGGGATGTTTCCAGCCCTCACCTCAGCAGAGGTGGTGGATTTGTCCCATTTCTTCCCCTAGGTATGACCGGTTGCTGCGGATCCGAGCACTGAGGTGGGAGTATGGCAGCGTTCTGCCCAACACCATCCAGTTCCACATGTCATCTGAGGAAGTGAGTGAGCCTTGTTTCACACTCTTCCCCTCTTTCCATTTATTCCTGCTGAAGGATTATTTAGTACAATCAAAACAGGGTAGTCTTCCCCCCGCTATAAACTTAACACGTCTTTCTGTAAATACTTATTTGTGTGTATTCATTGTCTGTGGGTACAACCCTGTTAATGCCCACAGGTGGAGTGGTTCAATCAGTACAAAAAGTCTCTGGCTACCTACATGAGGTCAGTAGGAGGAGAGGAGGGGCTGGACCTCACACAGGACATTAAACCTCCTAAAAGCCTGTACATTGAAGTAAGTGCAAGATTTCTGGTTTCTATCCGTGAATAAACATTTACCTGACCATCTCTTTTCGAGCATTTCATCCCTGTCCCAAGTCAGTTCATCAAGCAAAACCTTTCAGAGTTCCAAAGTTTTCACAGGTTTCTGTGTTTTACTCTGCCTGCCAGAATTGTACTCCTCCTACTGAGGGCACAAAGTATGCTGAAAGATGGCATTTCTAGTCTGCAGGGAGTTTGTGGTGGGCGAGTTATCCAGGAAGAGGTTTTTGCAGCTTTTTGCAGAAACTTAACTAACTAGACCAACTGGAAACCATGTTCCCCTGCTGAGGACTGGTTGGTTACCTAGCGGGGGTGGTTACTTTTTTTTCAATGGACTCTTACAGAGCCGTGTTTCCGCTTTGCAGGTGCGGTGTTTAAGAGACCATGGGGAATTTGAGATCGATGATGGCACTACCATCCTGCTGAAGAAGAACAGCCAGGTAACTGTGACAGGAATGTGGTCTGTTCTCTCCCTTCCCTTTCACTCCCATGACATCCCCCTGCTTATCCTGGCCTTGCAGCACGCCCTGGTTCCTGCACACACAGCTTCTTGCACATGCTGTCTGCATGGTCCAGACTGCAGCTCTGCCTGATCTGGTACCATGAGGCACTGGAAATACACCACAACAAACAGAGCTGGTTGTGTCCAGCAACAAATCCAGCAACTTCAAGGAGGGTTTTTCTGTGTTTCTGTGCAGCACTTTTTACCCCGCTGGAAATGTGAGCAGTTGATCAGACAAGGAGTCCTGGAGCACGTTCTGTCCTAAGTGTGCAGGACAGGAGGGACAAGTCTTGCTTGGTGGCCTGCCCACGATGGGGACTGAGCTCTGGTGTGTGCAGGACTTCAAACACCTCAGTATTTCTGCAGTGGCACCCTGCCACTCCTCCTAACAGCCTTTGATGCCTTAAAACCACAGCTCATCATGAGCAAAGGGTGCATACTGGTAATGTAGCAATCCTGGGAATCCAGGATAGTGGGGGGGGAGGGCATTATCCACAGCTACAACCAGGGTTTGTGAGTGCATTTTTGTTTGGAGTAGTTCTTTGTTCACACTGTGCATGTGGGAGTAAGACACCAGCTGGCTGGGCTCTAAAAGCCAGGAAAGCTCCATGGTTGCAAAATAAAGAACTGCTTCAGCCTCAGTCTCCTGGGTTTTAAGAGTTAATGTGGTGTTCATTCAGCACTCTGATCTGGCTCTCCAGCCAAACCCGTCCTGACCCTGCAGTGTGATGGTTATTTAAGTGTCTCAGTGGAACTGCTCCTCCAAGTGTCAGGTAAGGCTGCACAAGCTTCTTTCCAGGATTAGACGTGAAGCCTTGTCTCCCATCAGAGACTTGTAAACATTGCTTCTTGAGGTGCTGTGTGAATGATCACTGCAGTCTGGGCCATGGGCCTGGGTTTTTCCCAGTGTGCTTGGGCTGTGCCTCTGTTCCTCTGAAGAATCTCTTATCCCAGAGATTCTGGGATAAGAGCACTGGTCTGGCAGGGCCTAAGGGCTACTTGGAGTAGGGATGGGAAAAGGAGCAGAGAGATTTAAGGATTCCAGTTAGCACAAAACCAGAACAAGGCTGAAGAGCTGCTTTCCCTGTCTGGTTCTCCTCATGGAGCTGCTTGCTGTTGCACAGTGTCTGGGAGAACACTTGCAAAAACATTAGCCCTGGGTAAGACTAGAGGTTTGCTTAGCCCCCATCTCGGACTGGAGCTGACAAAGCAAACAGTTGGGGAAGAATGCAGGAACAGGATAAATGCCTGGGGCACTACAGCATTGCTCTGTCCTGCTCACTGCAGAGGCAACAATCTGGTTGTTTTTGGATCCCATGCTCAGGCTTTAGGAGGAGCTGTCGGGAATAAATGTTCAGCAGCAGTTGGGCAAGGTTACTGAAGTACAGAGCAGACTGGGGATGGCAGGAGGTGCTGTAACATTACAAACATTTTAATGCCACAACTCGGCTTTCCTGCTCAGAGTGAGCCAAGCACAGGGGCCTGCGAGCCCTTCTGCCCTGGCTTTTGAGATGTAACTGTGGCTCCAACATCCACCTTCTGCAGAGAGGGAGCACCTGCATCACGAAACACCATGCCAAAGAAAATCCTGTGAGATGGCTGCCCTGAGACAGGCCTGACCTAAGAGCACACTGCCACTGAGAAAGGCACCGAAGCTGCTGCCTTCAGTTGGAAAATTCAGCTATCCACAGGATCAATTTCCTTAAAGGACTCTGGGCTCCCCATTTGCTATTTTCTGCACAGGAAAATCCTGGCAAGACTAGAGAGGATAAGGCTGATTTTCCAACCCAGCCATACCTCCCATTCTGCACCTGACCAACCCCAGCCAGGACCAGGGGCTGCCACTGCAGGTGTCCCATCACCCACTCAGAGATGCTGGTGTGATTTTTCCAATAAGCTGCTTCAGAGCTGAGGTTTGCTCCTCCAACAGCTGGTTCTTCTCCTCCATGCTCTTCTGCTTCAGCTCAGCAGCCTGCAGGGCTATTGCAAACCTCCTGTTCTCTCCACGGAGCTCTTCAATCAACAGTTTGTTCCTGGAGAGTTGGGCCTACAGCAGAGACAGGAGGCTTCAGGATCAGCATCCCATGCAGGGGTACCAGACAGACAGGGACACCCAGCACTGGCCCCTCTTGCACTCACCTGGGCATCTGTGAGCTGAGCTGCCCTCTCTGCCAGCACAGCTTCAGCATTCCTCAGACTGTGTTCCAGCCCCTCTGCCTGCTCCACGGCTGCCTGCAGCAGATGCTCGTGTTCTTCCTGCAGTGGGCAAGAAAGCCTCGCTTTGGTTTGTCCCAGCACTCTCCTGGCCTCTGGCAACCCTGCACTGTACACTTCCCCAGGGCCCTGTTCATGGACCCTCACTCCTTGAAGCAGAGCAGGGGGGCATCATCAGGGGTGCAGGACACAAAGAGCAGTGGGACAGATGTCCAGAGCAGTACAACCCTCCCTAGGTCTGCACCCAACCAGTCTTAAGACAAGGCACAGATTTTCCAGCAATGTTTTCTATGAAAATAAGCCATTGGCCTCCCCTCTCCCAGCCATGTCCAGGGAAGCTCAAGGAGAGACATAGTCTCCTTGGATGCAGTCCTTGTGCCTGCTCATTATAATACCTTAGGTTATAATTTGCTTTATCTTTGCCCAGAAAACAAACTCGCAAAAACCCAACAGCTGGTTGCTCAGTGCCCTAGAGATAAAGCCACCTGTTCGAGTGCAGGGCAGTGACTGGGGTCATGATAAATTCAAGTTCAGTTTGAAGAGAAGTGCATTTTCCATGTGGGTTCTTTATGCATAGCATCTTCCACCCAAACCTCTGTTGGCTTCAAGCACAGCTGCCTTTCAGGCTGCCAGGCCAGCAGTGTTCCCTTCACAGTACCCTTGACTGAGCTCCTGCAATTCCCTGCTTACCTGGGTCCTGACCAGCTGCCTGCATGTTTGCTCAGCGTGCTGCTGGAGGCTTTCCTGGAGCTGCTGAGTCTTGCACTGTTCCTCTCTCAAGGTGTTTTGCAGCTGCTCAAACTGCTTCTTTGGCACCATGTTGTTTATCTGGGCCTTGGCCTGCTGCAACTGCAGAGCGTGCTGGGTCTGGGCCAGGCTCAGGCTTGCTTTGGCTTCCAAAAGCTGTTAACACAGAAAGGTTGACAGCTGGTTACAGCTTTGAGCCAACAATGGGACAGGCCCGGGCTGTGTTTCGGGGGAGAGGAGAGGTTAGGTAGCACCCTCAGCCCTCGCCTCAGGTCTCAAGCCAGCATGGGCACAGCAGAGCTGCAGGACCACGGGAGTGGTGCTCACTGGGCAGCCTGCAAGGCAAAGGATTGAGAGCACTGAGAGCTGCAGGAGGAGAAACAGAGACCCTTTGCTGAGATATGCTCCCCTTGCTGAGTAGCGAGGAGCAGGAGGTGCTGGAGGGATCCTCTGGGAGGCAATCCCAGCACCAAGGGCCACAAGGACAAGACACAGAGGGGGCTGCTCACCCAGGGTTCTTGGATACATCCCAGGCTAACTGTGATGTACTACATGTCCTGTACTACATGTCCTCTGCTTCCTGTCACCAGCCAAGGGCAAACCTGGTACTGGGAAGCAGGTCTGGTCCAGCTTTGCACTGGGGCTGCCCAGGGATGGCTGGCATGGGTAAGCTGTACTTTGGAAAGCCAGTCCCCCAGGCAGAATGCAGAAGAGGGATATGAACAGACTGGAAGGTTTCTCATGTTGGCTTTCCTCTCTCTGTCCTGGTGATCTGCGTTACTCTGCTCTGACCACCTCATTTCCCATCCCTCAGCAAGCCCTGTCTGGCTGCTGTCATCCTTGCCCATCCCTTATCCGATTCTACTGCTCCTCCAGCTCCTGTCAGCTGAGCCATAGGGATCCACAGCTCCTGGCACCCATGTGTGAGCCACCTCCACTCAGCCTCCATCCCCTCTGCCCAGCCAGCCTGCACAGGACAAGGACAGAGGGGGTACTCTGGGGGCAGCTGCAAGCAAGGACCTGTCCCCAGCTGAACCTGAACTGGCTTCAGCCATATCTGAGCAGGAGGGAGAATCCTTTGTCCTACACAAAGAGGAAGAGGACAACTTTTTTCTGACTGGGGAGGGTGTCCAGCACAGCCCCAAGCAGGGCAATACCAACATCACAGAGACCACTCAGCAGTGTGCCACCAAATGAAGGTGAAATGAACCCACCTTCTCCTGCGAGACCTGGAGCTGCTGTTGGAGCAGCTCCATCTCCATCCAACATGCTGCATGCCTCTGGTGGTGCTCCAGCCTTGCAGCAATCTCTGCTCCTCGTAGCCACTCAGCCTCCAGAAGCCTCTGGCTCTGCAGTTGGGCAGTGCCAGGGCCATCACTGTGACCAGCCATGTGCTCAGGGGGTTCACAGCCCAGCTGATGCCTCTTGACATCTGGGTGAGAGAGCTCCTCCTTGCTCTTCTCACTCTGGAAAAGGTTGAGAAAAAAAACCAACAAATCACGCACAAGAGGCTTGGGGTGGGAACAGAGGCAACAAAGACTGACTGAGCATGTGGGTTTGATTCTGGGTGTGAGAAAAACCTCTGGGAGGAAGAGTAAAAATAGTGAAATTCATTAAAGACTTTCCCTTCTGTATGACCTTCAGTGGCTTTTGTCACACAGATTTTCACTACTTTGCAAGTTATAAGATGAAGCTGGTTCTTCAAAGCAAGACTGGGTTTGAATGTTTGAAATAAATGTTTTTGCTCTCCTCTATGAGCATGTGCAGTTTTTGTCCTTCTAAATCCTTCAACCAAGAGCATGTCAGCTGGCGTTAATGGCTTCTTACCATTGCTGTTAATTCTGCTATTTCAGCCAGCTCTTCCACCGTCTCTCTACCCAGCTCACTCCTGTTTTTCCTACTGGGAAGAGGGATATGATCAGCCTCAGGCCAGAGAGCAGCAAAGCACAGCCCCCCAGAGGAGAGCCCTGGTTTGGGTAGTCCCACATTGGATTTTGGCCTGCAACAGGAAGCAAAGCCAAGCCAAAAGAGATATGGCTCTGAACTGATTCAAGGAGTGAGTCAGGTGTCTCTGCCCCAGAAGGTGACCAGCCCAAGGCAGACAGCCTGGGGACATCAAAAGTCCTGCAATGCTGTCAGAGTCCTAAAGAGCAGTGGGAGGGACAGCTTAGACTCTTGGGATTATCCACACCAGAAACCTGTCTCTCCCCGGATTTACGGCTCAATGGGTGACCCCAGTACGTATCTAAAGTTTCCTAAGGATGAAATTCATCCCTTGTTAACTCTTCAGCAAGCCAGCACAGGTCTCCTGTGCAGGGAGAGACAGCAGAGTGAGAAAACCATGTACAAGCCCCGTTTACTCTAGCATTCTGTGCTGATTCCCTGATCTTGTCCAATTTGGTTTCCAATGACAGCAAGGACTAAAGAAACCTGAGAAGAAAACCTACCCATAACTCAGGCAAAACATGTGGGGACAATCAAGAGACAATCGTAGAGAAGGAGCAGGTCTTCAAGGGAAGGGAAATAAAGGGGAATAAGGACAAAGAGAATCAGACTGAATTTATGTGGCTTCCAGCTGGCTAAAATTATTTTGCAGTCCTGCAGATACAAAGTGATTTGACTCATCAAGACACACCAATTACAGGATAACCAGGTGGTGAGCCCAACCCCTCAACTGCAATAAAGGCACACCTGGAGAAGTCAGCTTGTTTGTCAGGCCTCTGTGATTTTACAGCGCTGGACACAACAGCTGTGACCCCAAATCCAAGGTGGCCTCATTATCCTTCCACTTCTGTTGGTATTCCCAGTCTCCCAGGAGGCCATGAATACTGGCACTTGTGGGAATGAAGCTTAGTCCTGTGTTAGACACTCCTATCCAATAACTACTGCTAAACACCAGAACCATACAGGAACCAAATTCCTCAAGGGAAAGCGCAGGATAACAGACCATCCATCCTGGCAGGGAGGACAGCATTGCAGTTTGTGGCAGTACCTGTGGCACACAGAGGAGCTGTGTGAGGAAGTTCTTCCTCTCTCCTTGAAGCACGAGGACCAGTCCATGGGCTGTGTGGTGTCTGCTCACCTCAGAGCAGCTGCTTTCTGAGTTTTACATCAGGATTCACATGCTGTGCTTCCTGTGGCATCTTCAACACCCATGCGCAAGGCAGAGGAGATGAGTGTGCAGCCAGCCACAGCCACAGGAGCACATCCCAGCTCCCTGACCACACTCCCACGGTCAGTAAAAGATATAACAGAGCTTCTGCATTTATCTATATGTGCTCAGTAATATTTATTAATTGGAAGTATCCTAGTTCACAGTCCACTTCATGTTACTACTGCAATAGTAACAAGGCAGAACAAAGCTGCTATTAGAACATCCAGAATGAACACAGCTGCTGTTAAAAGTGTTCTTCACCACCATGGTGTTAAGCAGCCTTGTGTCTCACAAGGCATCTGCTTTTTTTGCAGCAGCAGCAGCAGCATGTTAGTTCTGCAAACTGCCTTTGCACTCAAACCTGACACTCTCTTGAGCTCTGGGTTAATTTTCCAACTACTACATGACATTTTTGAGATGCATCAGCTCCAGTTTCAACCTGTTCCTCGTCCTCTTCAGCTCTATCCTGACAGCCTGAATGTCAGGTTTCCTCCTATGCTGTTACACCACTCTGTCTCCCAGAGCTTTTTTCCTCCTCTTCTTGCCCTGCAGGTCAGGTCCATATCCTGATATGTCTGCTGTTTGAAGGCATTTACCTTTGCTCTCTCTGCCTCCTTCCCAAGCACATCCCCTTGTCTATCAAGATTCCATTTCTCCCTGACAAATGCTTTCCACTTTGGCTCCAGCTTCTAGACTGAACAGGCCATTTGTTACAACAAACACTGGCACTGGCTGCAGTGGCGTGTCCATCACACAATTGTTCATTTCTTCTCTGTTCCTTCAGTGTTGAAGTTGCAACAGAAGATTTTGGTCCACTTGCTCATCTGAGTCTTAGGGGATCAGCTCCTTTTCCCCCAGAGGACAGGTCTCCAGATGCCTTGTTCCTTCCAACATCAGAGCTCTCAGCTTCACTGTCTCTGCATTACTCCCATTTCATCCTGGTGCCTTAATCTTTTTATACTCAACAGCCAGCATTTCACACATCTTGGCTGGTTCATCATTAACCTTTTCTTACAACTTGAGCTGCCTCTGCTGCCACAGAGACTCAGTCTTTTTTCCTACGCTTCCACTGCTGCCTCTCATGGGTGCCCTCCTCTTGAAGACCTCACCTTGGAGCCTTTATCATTGGGAAATCACCTCCTCTCACACTAATGTTGCTGCAATAAAGCCTTACAGCTGTCCTCATGCTGGCATTCACTCCATGACAGCTCTTGGTTATGCTCAACCTCTGCATCCTTCCTAAAGATAAAAACCATTTTCCTGACCTGGGCTTGATATCACAGCTGGAAAAACTCAGCCAGCCTCTGAATGTACATTTGCTGGAGATGCAATACAAAGGGTTTTTTATGTTGCAAAATCAAGGCAACTTGTTAAACTTTACAGAAAGTTCCCACACATTTTGCACTTCTCAAAGACTCAGACCCATCACATCTTTTCCAGCAACTCTGAAAGCTCCCCACTGCAGTCAGTCCATCTGCCATTCACCAGAGGTAAAATAGCTTAAATACCTTGTGTTCCTGTTATTTGGGTTTGTTTCCCTGCTCTACCACAGACTTCAGCCAAGTCACCTCCTTTCTCCCTCACCTACCCCATATCTCAGCCCTAAAACAGGGATAATGACCTAGCAAAATCCTCTGCCTGCATATTGCCAAGGGGAACTCTGCTCCTAAAGGGAGACACAGCACGGAAGAGGCAGGAGGAAGGGAAGATAAACAGTTATTCAGTGACAACCTCATTCTTTCACAAGCCAGTCTCTTTTACCTATATGGAGAAATTTAAGACATTTTTTACTGCTTTTAAGATATCAAGTTGTGATCATCTAGCAAGTAGAGGCAGGTTTGCTGAAGGACCAAGAAAGAAGTAATAAGAAAACACTAATGAAAGCTATCTTATATCTCTCACTATTTTAAGATAGTCTTTGCTGGGCACTGCCTCTAACACAACCTTGTAGAACATGCAGGGAAACTTAGAGTCTTGAAATAAAAGCACTCATGTAGAGTGTAGATGTCTCACTTCAAACAACTGCAGCCCTGCAATGCTGCCCAGATTTTCTTCCAAATTAAAACAGATCTCCAGCCCTGTGAAAAATCAGCCCAACCTACTCTGGTATGAGCAGGAGATGCACCCCTAATCTCCTGCTTAGCGCCAGAAAGAGAACAGTGCCAGACCTCAGGCTCAGTCTGTCCCTGTGCTGCATCTTTATTTCTTCTCTGTCCTGGTCCAGCTGCTGCCCTGGATGGCAAATGTCTTCAGTGTGCTGCTGTCCCACCCTGGCCTGCTCCATCTCAATCCTCTCCTCCAGCTCCAGGCTCCATTCACATTTTCACTCTTTCAAGCTGTTAATTATAGCCCAGTACTTTGCAACTGTTTCTTCCAGATCTCTTTTCTGGTCTTCCATCTTGTGCATCTCAGCACTGAAGTTTTCCTCACTGTCCTTCCTCTCCCTATCAAAGTTTTTCCCCATTGATTCTATTTCTTCATCATAATAGTTTATCTGTTGGAAGGAGATAAGATTGGGATATTCGCACCTTGAGAGCTTTCCTCTCCTCCAAGAGCTCCAATTCAGATTGATCTATTGGTCCCACTCAACAGGCGACTCTCTTCTGGTCCCTGCTGAACTTAGGGCAACAATCAGTCTCATGCAGCAGCCTCTAACAAGCAGAAACCAGTGGGTCCCATTTCTTGCCAGCAATCAGCACAGTTCTCCCCACTCTCCTTGTTTGCAAGGAACCCCAGAGAGGAGAAGGGAGAGGGCAGGGCATCATCTGCCACTGCTTCTCGCATCCTTCCTCCACTGCAGAGTGGTTCCTTGTCAGGAGGTGGTGGTGGGAAGCTGCTGCTCCCCACAGCTCCCCTGTGAACACCAGAAACTCCAGGATTCATTCTGCACAAAGGCAGGACTATAAAGCAGGCAGAAGATCTGTAGGCAGCTTTGTGCTCCTTAAACTGTTCCTGTGTCACCTGTGTGGCAGTTTAGGATTTTCTCTTGCAGTGCTGCAACAGAAACCCAGCAAGCATCACTGACCTCTCAGTTCAGCAGCAGCAGGAGTAAATGTGGAAACTGAGGCCTCTCCCGTGAGCATTCATGGCTGTCTAAAGAGGGGACTGGGTTCACACTGTCACCTCACAGGAAGCAGGTTAGAAGTGTGCTGCAAGCAAAGGGTGACTGATACTGCCCATGCCATCAGGAGACACCTGGCTGCTTCTCCTCTTGGTCCTGTCCCTGATTTTACTGTGACAGCAACACTGAGTGATCTCTGGTTCCCCACAAGACCCACACAAACATTTCACAAGGTGACAGTGATTTCCACAAAGCCTTTGCCGGACAGTGAGGGCTCCAAACCCTCCTACCAGATAAGAGGGGCTAGAGAAGCACATGAAATAACCCCAGGAGTGATGAGGTACCACCCTGCTCCCCAGCCTGAACTCTCTCTCCAGCAACCCTACTGGAGCAGATGTCTCCTCAGTCACGCTGTAGCAGTTGTGCTTACCAAACAGTCAGGACATCTCCCCCCACCCCACTCACTTTGGTTTCCAGCTGCACCTTCAGGTCCCGAAGCTGCTCTTGGAGCTGCTCCCCTGGGAGTGACATCTCTGTAAACAGAGTAGGAATAAGAGAGCTTGGAGAGGGGTGTGCTGGCAGACAGCAGCCCTGTGAGGCTAGGCCAACAAGTCAGGACTGATCAAGATGGCTGCAGCTTCATGCAGTCCATACAACCCCAAACGATGGAGATTCCCCATCTGTCTGGCAACCAGTACCAGGGCTGCATCAGCCCTCTCGGACAGAAGCTTTTATCTAATGTTCAACTTGAACCTTCCAACCCAGTTTGGGGCTACTTCCTCTTTATTGCATTGTGTTTCCTCAACATCCTCAACACTGAAAATCTGCCTGTTCACTGTAGCTGCCTAGTGCACTGGTTACCATCACCAGCTCTCGAGTCAGGAAAGCCTCCTTTCCCCATCTCCCTCCTCCCCACCACCCATCTTCTTCTTCCCTCCCATGGCTGCCCAGTACCAGAACTGGCAGCAGTAGTTCAGGCACAACAAGCCTCCCACACTCCCATGCTAACTTGGATCTGGAGGGAATGCTGTTCTTGCTGAGGAGATGGGCACTGAGCCCTCCTGCACGTTACCTGCTGCTGGCAGCCCTCCCTCAGCCCTGCTCTCCTGCAGCTGGAGGCGCAGCCTTTGCAGCTCCCTTCGCAGCGCTCCGTTCTGGTCGTACAGCACCTGAAACAAACACTGGTCAGGATACAGGACAAAGCTCCTGCAGCATGAAGAGCATGAAGGGCCTCCCCCAGCCCCAGCACAGCCTTCCCAAACAAAGGCAGATATGAGAGAATTTGGAAGAGCCAAAGAAGAAATACAACCCCAGACTTCCAAGGCCACCAGCACTAGACACTGTAAAGCACAAAGCAACTGCCCCTGAATGCAAAAGCACACAGAAACAGGGGTTTTGCAGACACGTCAGAGGGCTGGGCCTCCTGACACCCTCCTGACCTAAACAACCAGTGCTAGAATCCAGCACAGAAGAAATATCATGATCTCAGCATGAGCCCAGAGGTTTGTGTTTACATCCTCAAGACTCTCCTGTGGGCATGTGGGCCAGCCAACAAGCACTACTCTATGCAGACAAGGCAATCAGCAGGATTTACAGGCAAGCAAGGCCCTCAGGCCTCTGGGAGGAAACATTTCCAGGTTGCAGAAGGAATAAAACAAGGTAAGAAGGTGCTGATCCCACGGGAAGCACAGCACGGGGCAGGTCCTGCTGGTCTCCCGGTGCCAGAGACACCCCAAGGCCAGCACAGGAGTTTATCCCACCTCCATCAGCAAGGAGTCCCACAGCTGAACACCATGTGATGAGCCACCACACCAGTGCAATGAGCCACTTCCATGTAGGTGTCTCAGATGGGCAGCTGCTTGCTTCACTTCACATCCTCTATCTTGTACTGGAAGCAACAGCGTACAAGGCATCCTGCCTTCTTCTGGACTGTCCACTCTGAGCAGACATCCAACTACATCCCATATCTTGCCACCCAGCAAACTGATGTGCTGCAAGAGACTACGAACTAGGATACTTCCAATTAACAAGTATTACCAAGCAGATGTAGACAAATGCAAACCCAGTTTGTCTCATCTCTATTCTAAGCAGGAAAGGGGGGCTGAGAGCATTCAATGAGGGTAAAGGATAAACCTGAGTGGCTGCTTTCAGAGGGACAGGTGAAGCCTGAAGGTCAAACCTTTCCATCCATCAGCATTCTCATGGACAACTCTGGGGCTGCTCAACAGGAGGAAAAATTGCAGCACCAAGCATATTCAACCCTCTGGTGCCACCTGGAGCAATGCTGCACTGGAGAGTGCTTCAGAATGTTTGCGTTTAATTACAGCTTCGAGAGAGGCTGCCTGATGCATCCACGGAATGGCTTTGCTGAAAGTCTGCATTTCAGCCCTTGCTGGGGGGATGTGACTGTCACTGTCCCTGCTCAGTGGTGCTCCCCAGCCACACACAGCACTTGGGAACAAATGGGCAATGTGACAAGCGCAGGACTCAAAGAACAGAGCACCCAGCAACTCACAGCATGCAAGATACACAAGTTAAAAATGGGAGAAGGGAAACAGAGGTTGTGCTCACGCCCCAGAGAGCCCCAAGCTCTGGGAAGGAGCACAGCACCCTGCAGGAGATACAATACACACAGCACCAATTCTTGGACCACACGCACACCAGATATCTGGACTGGCTCACCTTGACTCTCTAGCAGAGTTCAGCAGCAACAAGGTTTTTTGGGGTTTTTTTAAGTGGGGGCAAGGAGAAGGAAGGGAAAAACAAAAAGATAGAAGACTTTAGCTGTTAATATGCTTTCCAAATAAGGAGAACAGCTTTCTCCTTGTGCTCAAGAAGAAATCCAACAGAGCCCAGGGTGGTCTGTCCTTAACAACAGAGGTACATGGTTCCCTAACAAAATAGTCCATGGCTACAGACAGGGAGGAATTTATGATCCACCCCTACTCTCTCCTGCCAAAATCCCAGCAAGGCAAACAACCCATGGAGGGCTTCAGGAGCGAGGAGACAGGACTCTGAGCACGGTAAGAGGGATCCCTCTGCCCTGGGATCAGGTCTGCCTCCTTCCACTCTCCCAGGCCAAGTGCCCAAGAGATGTGCTGCAGAGAGCAGCACTGTCACACCAGCACTGCTGGAGAGCTGCCCACACGTACCTGGCACTGCCGCTCGTACTCCAGGACAATCTCGGCAAAGCGCTCGCTCTGCTTCAGGAACTCTGGGCTGTGGGGCTCCCCCTGCTCCAGCTGCACAAGCAAAAGGAAACACTTCTCATCAAGAAAATCATCACCTCTCCAAATGGAGAGTCAAAAGCTCTACTAAGTCCCTGGGGTCATGGTGCTACACCCATAGATTCAACAGAAAGCTCCCTACGGGACCCATCACCAGTGAGATAGGTCAGAAAGAGGAGGAAAAACATTTTTCTCCACATTTGAGACACCAAGCTACAGGCAGGTTTTCCTGGCTAACAAGATCAGAGACTCATTTCCTTCCCCAGATTCATTCTAGGAGTGAAAGATACTAAAACAAACCCTCTACTTCAATAGTAGTGAAAAATAAAACTTTTCTGGAAACCAAAATCTATAAAGTTTTCACTTGAAGACTGCAGATTTGTAGAATTCTTTACAACTGGAAACTTTCCTCAACCCCTTTTCTTTTTTCCCAGCTTCCATGTTGTCATTAATGTACAGGAGAGCTCACAGAGTGGGAGACCATAGCTACTGACCCAAAACATGCAAGATCAAATTTTTAATGAATTCCTGAAAAGTTCCTATTTAACTGCAACGGAGAAAGGTTACCTTATCCTTCACAATGTAGTTGAGTTCTTTTTGCAGCTCCAACACCATTTCCTCAGAGGCTGACAGTTTCTCAGCCATCTCCGTGACCTTGTTTTGCAGCTGTGTGTTCTCCTGCAGATAAAAAGGAGATTTCCTTGATGCAGTGGGTCCTGACGTGGCAGGATGGGTTTATCAGCCACAGGTCCTCAGCAGGGAGCTGTAAAACAGCTGACACATCAGCATGCCAAACACAGCACAGCTCCCAGGAGACCCTGGACATGGCCTGGTTTTGGCCAGGACAGGGTTGATTTTTGCAGTAACCAGGAGAGGATGTGGCTAAGGCCCAGGTGTTATTCTGTACCACCTCAGTCACTGCTGGGGACAGGGGGAAGGGATTCTCTGTCACTTCCAGGGAGAAGGACGCTCTTTCCAGAGAAAATGTGGCTGCTCTGCAATGAGCATTTTGTGCGTAAATCACCCTCTCTTTTGTACACTTTTGTTATTAATATTGTTGCTGTCACAGGTTGTTTCTTATCTCCTTGCTGTTTCCAGCAAGGAACCAAAATCTTTGCCTTTTGTGCCTGCAATTCTCCTCTCCAGCCCCTGAAAATCGGGCAGAGGGAGTGAGCAAGCAGCAGTGTGGTTTGGAGTGTCTTGGTAGGAGAACTAAATTGGGGAGCACCATTCCTAAACCACGACAGGACAGCGCACTGCTGACACCACATGGGCTGGGGTTAGGCTCATCTCTCCAAAGGACAGGAGTAGGAGTGGGTTTTGCAGAATAAGAGCTACACAGCCCCACAGGATCATCTCTACCTCTGCTCCCCAAAATTGTGGTTTCCCTCACAGCTAACAAAGGCAGCAAGTCCTGAGCTATCTCCATCTGTACTTCTACACTGAACAGAACTGGGGTAATCCCAGGCGCGCAGACACCATCATCTCTGCTTTTGACATGGTCCCTAGCACAATTTTAGCTTTGGTCGTTGTGTTTTCAGGTGTTACCAAGGGCCAAACCACTCCCAACAGACAACACAGCAGTTTAGTAATGTCATGGCAAGGTAACAAGCTCTGTATTTAATACAACTGTATGGATGTGGCTGATGATTCTTCTGCATAAAATTCCTGTTCTTCCCAACAAGAGCAATGTGAACCATCTATATTTGTCACCACCTCTGCTTTGCCGCCTCTGAAGGAGCGAAGACGTTTCACCCAAGGCAGTTTTACTTACCTTCATCACATGGTTCAGTCTCCCTTGCAGGTTGGCCTCTTTGCCCTGGAGGAGCCGTGTATCAGCTTCCAGCTTTGCCTGGTGACTCACTGCTTGCTGCAAAAGCAGCTCTTTTGCCTCTATTTCTGCCTGAAAATTCCTGGAGGAAAAAAGCAACACGGTTGGGACAGACAGAGCATATTCCTGGATGGCCACAAGGTACAGACACCCCCTCTCACCACGCACAAAGCAGGAGATGAGAGCTGGGTTGGAAGGATGCTGAGACCACAGGGGGTGGAGAGGGGTCTTCAAGGACTTTCCTGTCACCGACACATTGGTAAAACAAGCGGGAGTTTCAAAAGGGACACTGGGATGTGCAAGCACACTTTCTCCACCCCACCAAAAGAACCCCTCCTACCTGAGCTTGCTCTGGGTGTGCTCAAGAGCGATGTACTTCTCATCCAGCTCCCTGCCCAGCTGCAGGCAGTGTCTCTCTGCCTTCTCCAAATTGAGCCTCGCCTTGTCCCTCTCCCTGGCGATCTGCCTCACCTGGCTCCTGAAGACACAACCAGCAGGGCACTGAGACCCCTCATGCAGCCCACAGAGGGGCCCTCCCTCACAGGGAGCAGTGCCCTTACCAGAGGCACTGCAGTTTGTATCCATAGGAGGTGCCAGCTGCATGCTGAAGGCTGCTCCTGGGGACCATGAGTGTGTTGTCCAAAGCTGCAGGCAGCCCTGCCAGGCTCACCTGCTCCTCCGTGCTGCTGCTCCGCCTCTGCAAGAACAGCACAGACTGAGATCACTTCCTCCCTGTTCTAACAGCTCCAACAGGATTTCTGTTCTAATACCATCTGATCACCCTCCAGTCTTTCAGGGATGCCCTCCCATCTTACAGATAAGCCTAGATCACATCCAGCTCAGACTTCCCCCAGCCTTGGGGCGACCAAACCCATTCTGAACCTGGCTGCAAACACTTCTCCCACCCCAGGCACTTGCTCACTTCACCCACCACCACTGATCCAAGCAGAACCAGGGACCTTGAGGATCTCCTCTTAAGTTCTTCCAGAGCTCAGGTGGCAATGACAAGTTGAGGCTTGGCAAATCTAGTGCCTTTGCTGATGCTGGAGAAGTGATGTGGGCCCAGGTAGCTCGGCCAGAAGGACAGTCTGCTTCCCTGAGTGTTCCCCTCTGATGCTGAGGGAAAAAAACAGCAGGAATAAGTCAGTGGGGCCAAATTGGCAGAAGAAAACTGATGGTTTTCAATACCAAAAGGAAACTTCAGAGACCAAATCAATACTGAAGAACGTTTTAGAAACAACTCCAAGCTGCCAGGAGGGAGATGTCCTGAGCTGCCCTCACAGCAGCTACAAGGAGCAGGTTTGCAGGCACGGACCATTCAGTTTGGTCTCCCTGCTAACCCATCAACACCCAGTATCCACAGGAAGACCAGCACTGAAAGTTATATAGCCTACAGGGTCTTGTGAAAACTGTCAGATGGGGGCTGCCAGCCAACATTTTGTTTGACCAAAAAGCAGAACCCAGAAAGCTGATACAGAACTCATAACATCTCCAAAAGCACCAATTTTGTACCAGGTTTGGAAGAAACCTGTCTTTAGAGAGCTGTTACCTCAAAGTCTTAAGCCAAAAGAACCTGAAATTATTCTTTTTTCTTTTTTTTTTTTTTTTTTTTTTTTTTTTTTTTTTTTTTTCTCAAGATCCTGCATTGAGCTGTCCTGGCTGTCAGGGTAATCAGAGATTCACTTCCACCTTAGCGCATTAACACTGTGTTACTTCAAAAGCATTTGCAAATGCCTTGCCAGTCCTTGGAATTGAAAGCACTAAGGAGAAAGAAGTATTTTACATCAAACAAAGAAAACGTGGATGAAGCTTGTTCATGCACTAAAAAGAGGACAATCTGTGTCACATGTGAGGTGCAGACACATCAGCACTTCTGAGGTCAATATTAGAATTGGGGTGATCTTTTTCCTCTGCTAGGATGTGCATCCCTCTCCCTCCCATAAAAAGACGAGGCTCAACAGCCCTCTGTTGCTCTGTATCACCATCCCACACCAGCTGAGCAGGGGTTGCTCCTACTCAGGCAGCTCCCAAGGGAGCCTTTCAGTCACCATGCAGTAGCTGCAGAACAGACCATACCTAAAAACTGACGGACAAGTGAAGAACTCCCCCCAGGTCACCACCCTCAGATGCCTGACTGATGTCTATGAAATCACCCACTTGTGAAAACAAACATCTTGGCCTCAATTGTTGTCACTAAAACCTATCCTTTAGCCTCCTTTTTTTTTTTTTGGTTGGTTGGTTGGTTGGTTGGTTGGTTGGTTTCAGGGGTTTTTTTTTGTTGGGGAGGCACAGGGAAATGCATAGAGAGCTTTCTAAGTGTGTGATGTCTGGACTCGTGTCTGGATTCCCTACAGGATCGTTTAAAAACATCAAACACAAATGAACTGTCCTGTGTAGGGGACTGGCAATGACTTATTGGTCCTTACCCAAGGTTAATGGAAATCACCTCACGGAGCTGCAGATCAAGGCCATCAACCAGGAGCCTTTTTACAAACCTCATCCCATGGAGTGCTGAGTCTTGGCTGCTTAAGAGACACTGACATACCGTGGAAAACGGGGTTATGCATCCGCAGGGATGCAGACCCTGCAGGATCGGATCGGATCGGCTC
>VXAZ01002262.1:372669-419339 GCA_013399875.1 Gymnorhina tibicen
TCGGCTCGGCTCGGCTCGGCTCAGCTCGGCCCGGCCCGGCCCCGCTCGGCTCAGTTCGGCCCCGCTCGGCTCTGCTCGGCCCCGCCTCCCCGGCCCTGACGCTCCGCGCGTGCGCAGTCCGCGCCCACCTCCCCGTCCAGCCTCCCTGGATGCATTTCCTGGGGTGAATTGGGAAGACCATCGCCGGGAGGCAGAGGGAGCTGATCCTGCTCTTCCACTCAGCCCCGGCGGGGCTGTCTCTGGAGTGCTGTGTCCAGTTCTGGGCTGCTCAGGGCAACAAAGACAAGGAGCTACTGGAGAGGGTCCAGCGGAGGGCGACAAAGATGATTATGGCACTGGCCCGTCTCTCATGAGGAGAGGTTCAGGGGGCTGGGCCTGTTTAGTCCGGAGAGAAGACGGAAGGCATCTCATTAACACATACAAATACCTCAAAGGCAGGTGCCAAGAGGATGGTGCCAGGCTCTTTGCAGTGGCGCCCAGCGACAGGATGAGGAGCAATGGCCATAAACTAAAGCACAAGAAGTTTCACCTCAGCATGAGGAACAACTTCTTTGCACTGAGCGTGGCAGGGCACTGGGACAGGCTGCCCAGGGAGGTCACGGAGCCTCCCTTTCTGGAGACACTCCAGCCCCACCTGGACGCGTTCCCGTGGCACCCGGGCTGGGCGATCTCCAGAGGGCCCTTCCAAGCCCCGGCAATCCCGTGGTTCCGTGCGCGCGCCCCGTGGCCNGGGGTCCGCGGGCAGCTCGGCGCGGAAGCGCCTCATGAAGGAGGAGGACATGACCAAGGTGGAGTTCGAGACCAGCGAGGAGGTGGACGTGACGCCCACCTTCGACACCATGGGCCTGCGGGAGGACCTGCTGCGCGGCATCTACGCCTACGGTGGGCGGCGAGGACGGAGGGGGAAGGGACAAGGGGCGAGGGGCACCAGCCGAGGGCAAGGAGGGGTTCGTGGCCCGTGGCGGGGCCCGGATGTAGGCGTCGCGCCTGCGCCTTGCGGCCGCCGGTGGCGGGGCCTGCTCTGACCGTGTCCCTTCGCCCCCGCAGGGTTCGAGAAGCCGTCGGCCATCCAGCAGCGAGCCATCAAGCAGATCATCAAGGGCAGGGACGTGATCGCCCAGTGAGTGTGGCCGGGGACGTGGCGGGGGATATCGGTCACCTTCCCTGCTTTGAGGCTGGAAGTGGGATTGGCCACCCGTGGTCCTGGGCTCGTGCCTGGCAGGGTGTGGGGAATGACCTGAAATTGGTGGGACACTGGGGCAGGTTGGCCGGAGCAGCTGTGGATGCCCCATCCCTGGAAGTGCTCAAGGCCGGGCTGGATGGGGCTCTGGGCAACCTGGTCTAGTGGAAGGGGTCCCTTCCCGTGGCAGGGGGGATGGAGCTGGATGTTAAGTTCCCTTCCAATCCAAACTATTGTGTGGTTTTATGATGTGACAAGCAAAACGGTGACATTGCCTAACTTGCTGTGACCCTAACAGTTGTTTGTGCCAAAGTTTATTAGGTTTAGTCACTGTAAAAAATATATTATGACTTTGAGACAAAGAAGGATATGCATCCCACTGAAAAAATCCTTTCTTGTTCACTAGTGGGACCAATGCAATAGCCTTGCAAATTGCATTGGCTTATCTGTCATTTACTTAAACGTGACAGATGGCAGAAAGTTAAAGTGCTGGTCTGATAAGGAGTGAACATGCCAGAGCTGGGGGCCCTACAGTGGAGTGCTCTGTCCCTGATACTGACAGCAGATCACACTCTGATCATAACAAGCGTTTGTTGGCACTGTTGAGTTCTTTGCAATGGAGAGGTGGGAGAGAGCAGAGGGGTGGGATGTGTTGAAATTGCCTGTACTGTTTGTCCGGACATCCAGAGTATTCACCAAACATCTGTTTCTCAGGTCACAGTCGGGAACAGGGAAGACAGCAACATTCTCCATCTCTGTTCTACAATGCCTGGATATACAGGTAATTTCATAGCAGCACATGCTAAAAATAATTTTTATTAAATCACTGGCCTTCATCATAAAAATGTATTCTTTAGGAGCGAATAAATGAAGCTTTACATTGAAATCTTTTAATTATGGGCAGTGAATCCCAGACAAAATTCTGACTGAAAACTTCACCAGCCTTTACTCTAAAAATTTAACTGTTAAAGCCAGTCTGGCAAAATAAGCTCAGATGAAGTCTTGTAATCATAAAGTCGGCTTTAACAGCTGACCTCTTTCACCTGTTAGGGCTAAGTTAATCTCTCAGCAAGCAGAAGTGTCTTCAGACAGTCCTGACAGCATCATCAGCCTATCTGAACAACTGCTACACATTGCACAGAGTCAAACCTAGACTTGTGACTGACAGCTGCTTGCTTTTGTTCTGCTCAGGGGCATCGTGTCCATCCAGTAGGTTTGGGGTGTAACTTGGATGCGTAGATGCAATTGAATAAAAGGATGGCGTTCTGTGGACTTGGGTTGTTACTCACTTGTCATTGTCTGGGGACATAAAAATAAAGGTTCTAAGTGGAAAGGACAGCTTTTGCTTCATTTCTGTCAAGTGCTCGTAATATTAGAGGTGACACTTTCAAACATTGTGTTGTAATCCTTGTGCAATGCAAGGTGTTTATCTGAACCAAACACACAGAACTGAAGGGCTTGAAATTTGTTTGTATTTTGCGAGAATTGTACACGCTTTTTTTTTTTTTTAGCACAAAATTCTGTGATAAATTCTTCAGCTGTGATATTTCAGAGTACTGTGAGATCCATGATCTGTTGTTTTCTTGGCTCTCTGTCCTGTGATTAACTTCCATGTGATCCCGTGTTTTAACCAGGTTCGCGAGACCCAGGCCTTGATCCTGGCACCAACCCGGGAGCTGGCTGTGCAGATTCAGAAGGTAGGAGCATTGCAATCCCTGTCTGGAAGGCACTGACACAGCCTGGGGCCAGTGCTCCGGTGTTTCTCTACAGAGCTCAAAGCACAGCTTCCACTTTTTCTTTCTGTTCCTGAGAGAAATAACAAAGTATCACCTGATACCGGCCGTTTGCTCCTCGGCATTGTATTCTTTACTTTAGCAGTCTGAGGTTTTGCACAGTCCTAACTGAGGTTTTAAGGCCAGCACTTCTAAAGCAGTTGTGATCCCTGAGGAACTGAGTTCCCAGTGTTTTAAGGCCTGCTGTTGTGGCGGTGTGGGTAACAGAGATTAAAAACATCCCTCTAACTCCTTGTGCTAACACCTCTTTAAAAACCCACAGCAGGGCTGCGCAGACCTGCGTCTCTTCACAAACGCAGCCGTAGGGGAGCTGGGGTGCTGAAGCCATTTCTTTGTACCCACACAGGGGCTTCTGGCGCTGGGAGACTACATGAACGTGCAGTGCCACGCCTGCATCGGGGGCACCAACGTGGGGGAGGACATCCGGAAGCTGGATTATGGGCAGCACGTTGTGGCTGGCACTCCGGGCCGCGTGTTTGGTAAGGGAACCACGGCGTTTATTGTAACACCGTTAATGTAACATTAATGTGAAGTGTAACAAGGTACCAACTTAGTGCTGTTGTGCCTGGAAAAGATTAGAGGGAAATTAATGGTGGTGGTATGTTCATTTTCTCTGTGTTTTGCTTTTCATTGTTGAGGTTTCACTCTTTATATGGTGGCTTTGGAAAAAAGGAAAAAGTGTTACAGTCCCTGAATCTTCAAAGGGATAGGAGCCAGGCCTACATCAATGCCAAAATTAGGTCCACATTTTCTGTGCCCTGGTGGTTGCTCCATCTTTGTTAAATCAGGTGCACTCGCAGCTGGTACCTTCTGGTTTCACTGCATGAAGAGTTTTAACATTTACTGCTCGTGGTGGTTATCACAGGGGTAGTGTTGGCCTTCAAGCTCACATCTTCTGAGAAATACACAGCCCTTACACAAGCTCCTGTCACTGGGAGAAAATAATCTAGTCCCTACAAGTGGGAAAAAATACCCCAAAAATCAGCAGCTGCTGAACTGGGCTCTCAAACAGGATTTGTGGATTCTGTCGACATTAAGTTCATCTGGCATTTTGTATTTCTCACATCTGCCCTTCCTCCACCAAAATGCCGTGACGGTGATGGGAGCGATAGAGGCTCACTTGCTTTCAGAGTATTCTCATCTCACAAAGTGAAATCTTAACAGATATGATTCGTCGCAGAAGTTTAAGAACTCGTGCCATCAAAATGCTGGTTTTGGATGAAGCAGATGAAATGCTCAATAAAGGTAAGACATTTGTCTTGCTTTTACTTGCTTTCTCCTTGCCTCTTTGAGATTCTAGGGTGCCCCAGCTGGCAGGCCTACTTCTAAAAAGTTAAAGTTAAAAAAAAGTTAGACGATTACAGTTAGCTATAGGTTGTAATGGGTTAAACTACACAACATGCCCTGTCTGATGTTACCGATTCACACATTTATGTTCATCCCATAGTACAGACCCAGTACTAAATTCCAGGTCAGATTGGGAAAGAGGAGGATATTTGGGAGGAGGATGTGCTGACTGTTCTGTGTGGCTTGATTTGCACTGCAGGCTTCAAGGAGCAGATTTATGATGTGTACAGATACCTGCCCCCAGCCACACAGGTGGTTCTGATCAGCGCCACTTTGCCACATGAAATCTTGGAAATGACCAACAAATTCATGACAGACCCCATCCGCATCCTGGTGAAACGGTGAGTGAGTTTCCTTGGAGAGGACAGGAACTCTAAGTTGGTCCAGCCCTGGGCAGTTCACAGTATTAACTGGTTTAAATGTACAGAGAGTCTCTCCTGTTCCTTGTCACCATTCCTGAGTGTTTGCAGATGTGCTTATGTCCTGTTTTCCAGCTGGGGCTGACTTATCTCCCTGACTTGTCCAGTTCTGTGTGCTGCTGCTCAGCCTGGCTGCCCCCTCACCCTCCCCAGGGATAGCACTCTCTCCTCATGGAAGTGCGTCTTTCACACGTATCCCAATTCCTGGGCTCCCCCAGAAGATTTTTTTAGGTCTCCTATTAAAATTTCCTGCTATGTAGCAGGCCGAAAAACCCTTTAGCTGACTGATCCTGGATGTTCTTGGAGGCATAGCTTATTTCTGGTGGTGTCACAGGTCCTTGTGCACTGGAACTCAGGACGAGTCTCCCTCTTGCTTGAGCTCTCACACTGCCCCATTCGAGCTTCTTGAGACTTTCTTCAGTCTCTCTTGTCGAGAAGCTGGAACACAAAAACAAGAACAGAAATGTTTCCCTTTGGAGCTGTCTGGCTGGAGCAGAGCAGTTCCAGTCTCTGCTGAATAGGTCACGTTCAAAGCCTTTCTTAGAGCTGAGTTTTCCCAGGAGTTTCTAGAACTTGGAGTCTGTCTGTCTGGACCCAGCAACCGACAGCACACAGGGCAGAGGCGTGGTCTCTGGTGAAGCACACCCAGCCCTTCTGACTGCTATTGACCTGCCTGTGGTGTTCTTCCCTACAGTGATGAGTTGACCCTCGAAGGAATCAAGCAGTTTTTCGTAGCTGTGGAGAGGGAAGAGTGGAAGTTTGACACCTTGTGTGATCTCTACGACACACTGACCATCACCCAGGCTGTCATCTTTTGTAACACCAAGAGAAAGGTACAGGGGCCGTCAGAGAGGCATGGTACTTCCTGAGGGTGACTCAGACAATGCTGGGTTAGTTCAGAGGTCTGGTTGCTCCCCCATTTGGAAGTAGTTCAGTAGGACCGTAGGTTAAACCTTTGGGATGTGCCTAACTTAAAACAACAGAGGCAGACCTGATACACTTGACAGGAATTGCCTTTGTAGAGAAGTAGGTGGGAATGTGCTCAATCTAATTGCTTATAATTCCTGGAGCAAAACCACACTTTCTGAGTAAATGCTCTTAATTCCTTTCCTTTCAGGGCTTGTGGACCCCTGAAAGCCCTGAAAGTTATCATACATCTGATGTTTGTAAGGATTATTCATTTCCCTTAGTCTCAGAACACTTGTGGAAGTGTCTCAGTCTGTACCAGCTCATCTCTGCAACCATTCTGGAGCTCAGCTGCTGTGTTTGGCTGTCCGAGCAAAGAGCTAACCCAGGCTGTGTTCACAGGTCGACTGGCTCACAGAGAAGATGAGGGAAGCCAACTTCACAGTTTCCTCCATGCATGGGGACATGCCCCAAAAGGAGAGGGAGTCCATCATGAAAGAGTTCAGATCTGGTGCAAGGTAAATGCCCCAGACAGTGTTGCTGCCTCAGGGCAGGGAAACCCCTAATAGCCCTCCTCTCAAGGCTTTGTTCAGCTCAGGTTAGGGAGAGCTCTGATTTCCATCTCACCCCTGTGGTGTTGAAGGGTTGGGAAGTTGCTGCTTTCCAAGGAGGGCTGCTCGTACTTCTGGGTGTAGAATTAATCTGTTTTGTTTTGCTGAAGACACTGGGAGTTGCTGCATTTAAAATACAGCAAGGAAAAAATATTTGTGCTCCATCCTCTGTATTTTAAACACCTGGGAGCATTATTCCTTCTGAAAGATCTAAGCTGTGTTGGTGCTGTCTTGACTGAAGTTTGGTGATGGTACATGAGACAGCCTTCCATGCAGTTAAGTGTGGATGCTGCTGGTGTGCTGTGGGCAGGGGGGAGCACAGAGTAGCAGGGGCTGCTCTGTGCTGGAGATTGGGAGTTCCCAGAAAAGTCCTAACTCTGCCTTTCTCTTTGCAGCCGAGTTCTTATTTCCACAGACGTTTGGGCTCGAGGCCTGGACGTGCCTCAGGTGTCGCTGATCATTAACTACGACCTGCCCAACAACAGAGAACTCTACATCCACAGGTAGGCTGGGCCTTCCCACAGGGCCCTGTGGCTGGGGGACTCTTCCCACGGTGGCAACATTCCCTCCTTCCTCGTGCCTCCGCAGAATCGGCCGCTCGGGCAGGTACGGCCGGAAAGGCGTCGCCATCAACTTTGTGAAGAACGATGACATCCGCATCCTGCGGGACATCGAGCAGTACTACTCCACCCAGATCGACGAGATGCCCATGAACGGTGAGAGCTCCTCCCTGCTCCCACGGGGAGCTGCTGTGCTGCACCTGAGAGCAATGCCACGTGCTTGGTTCCGGGAAGAACCCGGGAGCTGCTGTGTTGTGCTGTCCTGCTGGGCTGTGGCTCTCAGCACACTCAGTTCATACTTTGAATTCTTCCATTTCCTCTCGTTTCAGTTGCTGATCTTATCTGAAGGTCCGTGGTTAGCAGGAAATTGTACCGTTTGGTACCCTCCATCATTCTGTTTTGGACCCACGTCCTTTCATCATCCTTTTGGTCATATGTTCTTGAGCTGAGCTGCACTCGGGAACTTGTGTAAATATTGTCTGTATTCCCACCCACGTTTTTCAATAAAAAAAGGAAGTTTTACCATAACCTGTGCTTAGTTACTTTAACCCAGCATAGAAACAGGCAGGGAGTTTTGAGATACTGCCATACTTGGCTAGCATAATGAAAAAAAACATTATATGTTTAATCTGGGTTCATAAAATACAGGGCTTCCTGTTCTCTACGCTTTCGTTATTGTTGTGCCACACCACCTGATGTACTTTTAGTTTCCTTAACTTAACCTTTAAGGATCAGACATCTACAGGAACAATCTGTGGCCCGGCCCTAGCCTGCTGTAGGAAAATTGAGTTATAAGAGAGCCAGAAATTTCCTGCTGTGTTTCTGGAGCCAGAAATCACCACACTTGTTGCTCCAGATGAGGATTCCCCCTCCCAAGGAACTTGGGCGGGCACTTCCTGAAGTAACAGAAGGAGCAAGTATCCTGTCTTGTCACCTTCTCCCCCTCTTTCTGCTGCTGTGCCTCGTTACATCTTCCCCTGTGTCTCTCTGGCACGATGCTGTACTTTGCCAGCTGTAGGATCTTCCACGTAGCTCTCCTACCTCGCTCTGCTGTGTCCCTGTGTGAGGTAGGAGTTAGGTCAGTTACCACGTTCTGCTCTGTGCTTTTCCTGCTAAATCAGGCTTTTTGCATGCTCGGAGAGGACCGGGGAGGCAAGGCCCGAGTATGCCACAGTTTGCACGGAGTTGGATCAGCTCTCAGAACTCCTTTCCTGGGCAGTAGCAGGGTAGGCCAGGGTACAGAAAGCAGCTGTCACCTCCTTTATGCCCCCGTGTGAATTCTGCTGGTGAAACGCCTCAGCTCCCTGTACCCGCTCCATGCACCAGCAACCTGATGTTCTTAACAGTACCCAGACAGAAGCTGAGAAATACTAAGCTCGTTCTCCTAGGAATACTAAGTGTAAGTGGTTGCCCATGGAGGTGAGGCCATTACAGCCAGCTTCACGCCCCCCTGTGCCAGCAGCAGCGAGGCTGAGCCAGCATTCCCCCTGGGCACACACACGGGGCGTGCTCACACCATCCATACGGGTTCAGCGCTGGCACAGCAGTACCAGCACCCTCACCCTGCCCCTCCACCTGGTCACTGTGTTGGGGGAAGTACACAGCCTCTGGATCCCTTCAGTAACTGGGCAAGGAGGCTCAGCTCATCCAGTATGCAGCCTCTGGATCACCAGTCTGCTCCAGGAACCGGCACCTGGACATGGCCCACAGCTGCACTGCAGTTGCTGGTTCAGCCCACCCTTGCACATCCCCACTGTGCCTGCCTGCCCTCAGTAGCTGCCCTTGAGACACAAGTCTATCCTTAACTGGCCCTTGCAGAGCCTCTTTAGCCTCCACAGAGGGAGTCACACATAAAAATGGATCCCAGCTGAACCCCACACCCTCCAGATCAGCCCAGACTTTGTCCCTCCAGTTGCCTCATGCAAAAATAGATGTGTCCGGCCCCGACTTAGAACTGCTCCAACACCGGGCTCCCAGGCCCCTTACCCTACTTGCTGGCTAAATCCAGCTTGCTGTTCAAGTGACACACAACCTCACTCCGGGCTGCTGCCATTCCAAACGTGCAGCCCCTGTGACCCCAGGTCCCATTCCAGTCCCTAGCACTTTGACCTCCATGCACACGTGCAGAGAGCATGGGTCTCCCTCTTCCAGGAAAGGGTGAGATGGGGTTAATAGTCAACATGGCCAGCCAACCTGCTGCCACGTGACCAGCCCCTTTTATCCCCTAAAACAGCAATTTCCCACACTTGATTAAAGTCATCTTGACCCCTCCCTTTGATCCCTCCCATAAGGGGATTTTACATTCATTCTACAACTTCGTGGCACAGTGTTCAGGAACTGTCCCCTCACAGACCCCGAAGAAGAGTCCAGATAAAGCCTTGCAACTCCTTGTCCTCATGCTGGGAAGAGTTCTGCTTCTGCCATCTCTGCAGGGCACAGCCTCAAATCTGACTGGCACCTTCCAAGAAAACGAGCAGCAAGGGCAGGTGTGGCCCCGCAAGCCCCCATGTGACTCATTTGATTAGTAAGAGATTAATCACCAAAGCATTGGCTTGTTTGAATAACAGTATTTAATCTGTACAGGTTGAGATATCATAAAATGCGACATTCCTACCTCATCTTTAGCATCATTCCCCTGGAGCTGAGCCCTCACCTGCAGAGGGCAGGTAACCACCACTCCCCGGCAGTTCTTCGCGGTGCAAAAGTCACAGTGCAATTGCTTTAGTCCTGGACAGATGATTTCCCTCACTCGAGAGAGGGGAGATGTTAAAGCTCAAATGTTGATGAAAATTGTTACCATTCAGGAATGCAAAAACCCAGCTATTGCACACAGCCAGTTCCAGCTGAAACTACAGCAGTTAATTATTTAGCTGCCTTTACACTCCACACAGTTGATACTGATTTAGCCAAGAATGAAAGTAAAGCCAGTAACAAGAAGATTTCAGGGTGATACAATTGCTGGAGGGCAGAATCTGACAAGCAACTCCACAAGTCAAAAGCGTGCTTAAGAACAGCAGGAGGTTTTCCTATACAGGGATGGGGTATGAGCTGGACAGAGGTCACCTTCCAGAGACAAGCATGAGAGGAACATCGGCTTCAATAGAAAGCTATGAAGTACAATAGAACAAATCTGTTCATATAATTGTCAGGATAAGTATTTGACATAGTTTATGTAGTAGAATACAATACTTGAACATCTTTTAAAAATAAGCACAGATTTCATTTCATATATACACAACTGATTTTAATAATGTACTGAAAATAAATTACAGGAAATAACTTTAAAATGCAACAGAAGACGAGTTTCACAACAAACATTCCCATTGATTTTCCCAAGGGGGTGAGAGATTGCAGTGCTCAAGGCAGGTAAATATCACAAATATATCAAAAAACCTCAAATTGTTGATGCATTCACACATTTACATGAGCCACAAACATTCCTTTACAGGAACTGCACTTAGCTACCACAGAACCAGGTTTTGCCATAAACTACAAAACTTTGATACAAAATCGTATTTATATATTTATATTTCATATACATGCCCTATCTGTGATTTCTTAAAAAATAAAAACTAAACACACTGTACAGACAATCCTAACTCATTGCTTGGTAGCTGTAGGCAACATTTTTGGATGGAATTTCTTCCCCAGTAGAATTAATGGCAATATTATATACATGAAGGCTAAACTGCAGAAAAAGACAGCTCAGTTCCGATATGCACCTCCCTCGGGACCAGGCCTGCGAGTTCAAGGCAAGACACCCTCTGTGCTGAGCCACTGCCTCCCTGACACCCCAGTTCTGCGTGAGGAACCAGCACATGCATCTGTGTAACACTGGTAAAAGGCAAGAAAGCAAGAGACGCGTTGTAATGGAGTGGCCGCTCCGATGGCTCCACCGGCTGCGCGCACAGCAACGCTCGCTGGAGCTGACGAGGGGCGGTGCCGAGCTGGGGACATTTGGTGAGAGCAACCTGGCGTGGGTCTGATCATTACACTTCCCTGAAGTCAGCTCCTGCAGGGGACAGGTTGCCCCTGTAAGCCAGAGCCTGCACGGACTCACAGCGCTGGGGAAGCTCCCCCTCCCTCCCCCAAACACGGGTCACAAGGACTACGTACAACTGAGCCCCTCCCTCCCACCCCAGCGGGCTCCATGGCACCAGTTTGTCTGAGAAGCTGAGCACTGACAAACTTAACTCTTCCCCGGTGATGGCAGCAATCTGTGAAGCCAATCACACTAAACTACTTCTACAGTTGATTGTAAACTTTGGTTTATTTTTATTTATTTTTTTATTATTATTATTGAGTTCTCATGGTACAGCAAGCATGTCTAGGATGAGAGGGCAGAGTTGAAGAGGAGACGAACTGTCAGTCTGTCTTTAGTCTGGCATGGTGAGACACCTGCTCGGTCAGGCCTGCTTTGATAGAGTTTTTTACAGACTGCCTCATATGATCCTCCATCAAATTATCACTCATGGGCTTCAACACCTGTGGAATGAGAAATGTGCAAAAGAAACAAGAAAATGAGGTAACCAAGGAAAAGAAGATATAAAACCATATAAAGAGATGAGACTTGAAATCATGAAAAAACTTAGAATGATGAAGTCTGACACAAAGTGGCATGAACTGAAAGAGAAATGAATTTTGCTGCTAGAGTAATGAGGTTAAAGCAGTCACATGCTATGGACACAAGTGATACCCCTCCTACACAGCAGTATTTCACTGAATTCAAACCACTTTACAGTTCCTAGAAGATGGATGTGCAATTCCATACCCCATATGCAGCATCAGTCTGGTATGGTTACAGCATTTATGCAGACCGGCCCAGACGGTCCAGCTTATTGTCCTATATGTGTAAGTGTGAACACTTCAGATACAGAAAGAAAGTTAAAAATACTGGCTAGTTTTTCTTCTTGTTATTGTTGGATGAGAGTCGCTGTCGCGGCACTGATGTAAGAGCACGACGAACCGTTCGGCGTCTAAGGACTTCAAAGAGTTTGGAAAACACCTAAAACACGAATTCAGCTGTTAGGAAAACCAGCTCTCACAACACAGCAGAAAGTCAATCAAGTTCAGAGAAAAAAAAAAAAACCTGATTGCCAGTAACTTCTCACCTTCCTGGGATTCCTCTGAAGCAAGGAGGGAAAAGAAAGGCAGAGATTCAGAAAAATCAACAGTAAGATTGTGTATTCAATCAGAGTGACTCAGACAGGACCCGCAGTGCTTTGCATATTACTGGTGATGTGCAGCTCTAACAGCAACACTGCCGAGGTTTTCTGGAGACCACCTTCCTCCAGCCCACAAATGGCAAGCTCCTGCCCACATAAGCCAAGTTCTCCCCCTTCCAGGGAAGGTAGCAGCCAAACCAAGCCTTATGTGCTTGGGGTATCCTGCAGCAGCAGCTCCAGTAGAATTGGAGAGCCTCAATTTCAATCATCAGTTAGTGGTGCTAACTCAAGATTTAGTTACCAATTTATTTACTGATGCTCATTTCCCTATTTTTAAAAAATCCACTTTTTCTGCTCCAGTGTAACTCAAAACCTGACTGGGACCCTCAGCAGCTTGCTCAGATAGGCCTAGTGTACCAGTGCCTAGGATGAGCCTTGAACACATCTTGAGCTGTAGAAGCAAGCATCTGTGCAGAAGGCTCCAGTTATCTGCTCATGCCTCACAGGACACACTTTAATGTCACCCCAGGTAAGCTCAGTGCGCCCTTTATTTCTAGTAAAAACAGCAGGAAAGTGTTTCCCTTCTGCTGGCACTGGACATAGCTAGTCAGAATGCTCCAAAAACTACTGGTCAGGAATTCTCTACATTGGCCTTACCGGCACAGCTGTGTCAACTGAGTTCAGGCAGCAAAATCTCTATGCAGAAAGTTTTCTCCTCCAGCTCTGTTGTCCTTACACTCACATATTTTCTTTCAGGAATTCATCTGTTGAGTATTCCTTGCAAACAGCAGATGCACCCACTGAAGCTGTCACAGACAGCACAAGTCTCCATGACGGAAGAAATCTGCCATGCACCCTCTGGCAGAAGCTGCTGAGAGCCATCACCCACCCAGTTCTCTCCAAGGACTAATCAGCCCTTCGGCATCACACCAGGAGAGAAGGGCAGTATTTCGCCCTTCCCACTGCAACACCTGAGATATTTTATCCACCACATAAGGACAAGCTTATCTAGAAACATAGCTTTAAAAACAATTCCTTGCTCTGAATAAGGAAAAAGAGTTTTGAAGAGTCCCTCCACCCTTTACCATCACAGCACTTACTAAGTAACCTTCTGCACCTTAAGTAACACTTCCTTGATAATATCCTAAGCTTATTTAACATTCCTTGTGTGCAGCATCTGTTCCTGAAGAGAGCAGTCACACTACTGAGCAGATTTTCCCTTTGGCACCACTAGCATTCTCTATTAGGTCTAGACCAGCTTTTCCCTCTCAGCAGAACAGAACAGAAACTGTTTGATGAGTCTGCTCAAGACAGCAAGATTTCGCAATAAAAACGGATACCAACCTGTTCCCATATAGCTTCAGCGATCTGATCAATGGCTGTTCCAACTTCTCTGAATTCCCCAGAGTACTTAACGTATGCCCAAGTACAAAACGATATAAGAGCCATCCCCAGCACAAGATTACACAGGGCAGCTATGGAGTTCATGCCAAGGAACCCAGTCAGTCCTGAGATTATGTACATGGCAAACATGACTGCAAATAGAGTGGCAGGGGTACGAGCAGCATAAAAGATGTTTTTGCCATCGTTGTGCTTCACAAAGTTTGCATAGATCTCGTCGATTTCCACTTCGAGTTGCTCCTGGTAGCGCCGGCAGAACTCCTCCCCTCCCATCTTCTTCACGGAGCGGAACTGCCGGATGGCGCTCTCTCGGAAATCCTGGTGCTTCCGCTCGAGGTCCGATGGGGCAATGTAAGGCTTATCTCCCCCACACACCTGTGGAGCAACCAGAGGTCACGGAATCATACCCTGAGCATCTGCTGCTGCACAGAAAGCACCTGCCCCTCGCTGCCCTCCTCCCCCTGCAGCTCCCTTGGCTCCGTGAGCTCCAAGCCCAGCCAGTGAAGCAGCTTTGGATCATGGCCCGGCAGGAGCTTCAACTGTCCAGCCACACACAGACCCACAGCACAGAACTGAACTCACACTTCCACTGATCTCTTCAGGCAAGCCCAGAAGGACAGGACAACAGCCACACGCACATCCCTGCTTTTTCCCCACAATGAAGTCCTCCACATCCACGAAAACTCCCTGGAAAATGGCTACCAGTCTCATCCTTCAAAACAGTTTTTTCACATTGCCCAGGGCATGTTAAACAGTAGGAGCTACTGAGGGATCAAGAGGACACCACACAAGTAACTGCCACTGTCTTCTTGTACTCTGTGACACTGCACCTGTTGTTCCTTACATTTCAGGGCATTAGGGGGACAGTATTTTGGTTATGCACACTCAGCAAAGGAGGGCTTTGGTTCACGAGGACAACTCAGAAGCTGCAGTAAGAACTACCTTTACATAATTGAGTTTTAAATCCAAAAAGTTCCCACCTCTGTTTTTAAAAATAGAAGTTTCAGAGCTGTGTCAGATCAAGAACATCATGTGAGACATCTGGATAAAAAACTATTCCATAATTTGTGCATATCTCTACAGTGATATAAAAATACACAGTACTGGGGAACATTACTATGGAAACAAAGTCTGTTTAAAAGAACATCTGTTTCTGTTTATTCCCTGCTCCAAGTTAGAAACCTTACAACTACAGTATCTCAACAACCATTGAAGACTCAAGTTTGGAAGGCAGACTTGACACTTATTATAAACAACACATTTACTATTTCAAGCCATTTTCCAAAATGGAAACAGAGGAGTTCCTTTAAACCAGCAGAACATTCTCCAAACAGTCTGCAAACAAATGGAACTAGCTTGTCTGCCACTAGCATTAGGTCTTACTCTAATTTCAAAACAGAAAGCTACTTCAGCAATTAAGACCACAATTAGCCTAATTAATGGGGAGCTACGCTTGTAGCGTCTTCTCACACCTACTGGTCTTTCTGGTTGTACAGTTTCAATATATAAGCACAGTCCTGTTAAGCTTTACGAGACAGGTAATGGTTTTCAGAACTTCCTATGATAAAACCTTGCATACCACTACACTGAAGTACGAAATCCATCCAGCATTCAGCTTAGAACGATATAAAATTGCTATCTTCAAGAGAAGAAGCAAGTGGGAAATTACACATACAGGTTTTTCAAAGTAATTCTTGTCTTTCAAGGGGTTTCTTTAAGTATTAGAATCATTTCAGTCCTTGCCTTTTACAGCTGATGAATGGCCACAATTGAGAAGCATGAGACTACAGAACTAGAATTCCACCACTGTGCAACCCTGGCACAACAAATGTCTGCTCACCTGTTGTGCATTTCATGTCACAGGATACTGAGATGCCTGTCAAGAGCTACGGAGGGAACTAACAGGTGGGAATCCTGCAAGCACACCCATTTTCATACCTCCCCAGCATCAGACACCTCAGCTCAGAGCAGAGTGCAGAAAACACACAAGTCCTGGCCCTGAGCTACCTGCCCCCACTGAAGTGCTCACACACAGAGTCCAGCATGGAAGCTGAGGGCCTGTATTTGCATGCAGGTGTTTAGGAAAGGTTGTGCCATCATACCTGCTCCATGCCTTTGCTGTACAAGTCCTTTGCTCCTGCCACAGCAGCAAGATTGTTCGCCTCAGCTGTTGCCTAGAAAACATGGGAGCATCCTGTGTCATCACAGCATTCCCAGGTTTTACACCGTATTATACTCCCAACATATCCCCAAAACCTCCAGAGTTTCTGATGGCCAGGAAAAGGCCACACAAAAAAAAGTGAAGTTTAGCAATACACATTAAAACACATTGCTGCCTTTCTTCAGCTTTCTAGCACAGCTGCAAACAAACCTCAGCTTGCTTGTACAGGCTTTTCATCATGAGCAATCTCTTCTGAATGCTCTACTGTTAATAAGCACATAAGGGTCACTAAACTATTGTATATTAATCCTGGTACTGGATTACTCCCACTACCTGAGAGAAGGAAGGTGGTACTATTTTTGCATTATAGTGGTACAGTTTTGGTGTCAATCGTTAATTGTCAATTTTGTAAAGAATTTAAGACTCATTTTCTACCTGCGTCATGTCAAGGACAATTATTGTAGTTAAAGCTGCAAGATGTCATTTTCTGGATCTCCCAGCAAAACAGCAATTTACAGGAAACCCATGCTCGGAGAGTAAAGCAGCTAAAAAACCCAACCAACCAGATAGACCCCTGCTCAATTTGGCTGATTTAATTTCATCTGATTGATGAAACTGAGGGGAAAGTACCCAACCATCACAGTTCAGATGGCTTTCAAAGTACACAGATCCTCCAGGAACTACAGCTGTGTGAGGGAGCTTCAGGCCCACAGCAGTCATGATTCTTCAATTGCAAAGAACTTACAAAGTACACATCATCTAACCAGACTATTTGAAAGAAAAATAAAATACCTGCAGCATAGATTTCGGATGAGGTAGCTCCTCTCCTTGATAGATTTTAATGTAAGCCTAAATGTGAGGGAAAAAAAAAAAGGTTTATTTTTCTAAACATTTATGTTCAAGGAGAATAAGCAATAAGGGATAATACAAAGCTAGAGCTCAGAATATTTCACTGTAATAGTGCTGAATATTAAATTATGAAAATTTCTTCTTACAAGTCTGGCATGTTTTCCCCCTCACTTTCCTGTGCCCAGAAGGGCAGCAGAGCATCCTGAGGAGACATCACCACTGTCTCAAGGAGCAACAGGTTTGACAGCAGGTTTCTGCTCCCTCAAATACATAAGGTCTTTGCTAGACAGGGAATCTTCACCCATAACAAAAGAGTGGCGATGACTATCCCAGCCTTTCTGGCAAGAGGTCTGCTCAAACTTACCCCAGCACTGGGAGAACCAATTAGATTTCCCCACATGCCTTGATCTACTGAAGTGTAGGAGGAAAAAACCAGATCAAGGCACTTAATGCAGGCAGAGCTGAGCAGACAAAGCACCTGCAGAAGCTAAGCAGGCAGCCTATCCCTCTGTGCCCCACCCCACTTATCCTCAGGTGTCCTTTCTTTCCCCAGGGTTCCAGAGGGCTGGAAGAGAACACACACTTCATTGCTTCTCCAGCCCACCAGCTGGCCCATGGCACAGCTCCTGGGGACAGGTAAGTGGGGCACAGCAGGCAGCAGCAGCCGTTCCAGTGCTTTGGACAAGCTGTGCAAGTTACACCAGCAAGGCCACTCTCAGCCCCTTGAGGGGGGGTCTATCTTCATCCCCCTCACACTGCTACTGCCTTCCTCCCTGCCTGGTCTACAAGCCTCGGGCCTGAGGAATTTTTGCTCTAAGGGAGGAGAGAACAAGGTTATCAGGGTCCCCATGTACTCGATGCTCTAGGTTGTAGAACAACCTACAAAAACATATAGAGTTATACAGGACTCCGTTCCCTTGACACCCTCCTTGCTTCTGCAGCTATTTCCTCCAAGTAAAAGCCCTACAGTTTCCAACTCAGTGTTCACAACCTCAGCTTCAGATGCACAGTCCCAAGGGAGCAGTCCTCTTTAGTTACATAAGCATGGCATTTCTGCAGCACCCCATAGGACTGCTCCCAGACTGGATACACGATGGGAATCAGCTTTCCAATAGAGGTTTTACACTTGGTTTTTAGGATGCAGTCCTTTCTAAAATGCTGCTGAACATGCACTCCCTGCACTGTACCTGAGTGGGTCCTACTAGAGAAAAACTGGAGCAAAAAGCAGTGTGCAACCATGTAAACAGAGAGACTGAATCTCTGAGCGCCAGTGTTGATTTTATGTTTGTCAGAACAGCCATCACTTCTGCATCCCATATAATGTCTTTCCTTTAAAAAAGTTACTTCATTTTACAAGTGAAGTTAAATGAGCTCTGTTCTCAGATTCCTGCATTGCATAGTTTTTTTCTTAACATCAGCCTCACTTTTCTACCCCAAAAGTAGCAATGCAAAACTCCTGTCTTTAGGAAACAGTGGCATCATTCTTACCAAGCCAACTGTCTAAGTCATTCCAATTAAAAAAAAAAAAAAAAGAAAAAAAAGGCTACACACACCAGACCAACCCCTGGTGATGTAGAGATTATGTTATCACATTTCTGCTGGTGTCACCATGATACCAAAAAAGCTCAAGACTAACAGCTGTGAGTATCATACATAAATATTTCAGAACATAGTGGCGCTACACATGCAAGTGTTCAAGAAAGCACCTTTCCTTGCATGTTAAAAATCCAGAGGGGAGTATCTGAAATTTTCATTGCATACCCAGCAGTTTAAGAGCTGGTTTTCTATCTGTAAAAACTACATGAGACCAACTTTTATTGAAAATAACCAAAACAAAACAACAACCACAAAAAAACCCAACTGGGATTTCAAAGTAGGAAAAAAAGATCTAATAAAGCTTGAGCTATTTCAGCCTATTCACAGAGAGGAAAATAAAAACCACCAACCCACAAATTTTGCTAACAGTAGCTTGCTAAGAGCTGTACTGTTAGGAAGGAGCGTGCCAATTCTGGAAAGTCAGAGTAATGAAATGAAAATAAAAGTGAGCTGATCAGTGAGTGTCAGCCTAGATATCTTATCTTCTCTGGGAACAACACGGCCTAAAATTAGAATACTGTCTTTTAAGCTATTAACAGAAATAATTAGTATGAGTTTGCTTACCTTGAAGTATTCTACAAGATCTCTACAGGTCACCTTGGATCCACTAATTTCTTTTTCTACCAAGTTTTCAGGGGCAAGCAGTAATGGTATCAAATTCCGCAGTTCATTCTTAAAATCCTCATCTATATCTAGTAAAATTCAATCAATTCCAGGAAAAAAAGTGGTTAGTTTTCAATCTTGTATCTCCTAAAGGAGCACTGACAGCCCAGGATTCTTCTAAATCCACAGCGTCACAACTCTGAACTGCATTTTTAAGGTATTTAAAGGCTCACATACACAACATAGCTTTACTAAGTTCTACCTACTCTTAATCTACCAATCTTAACTTTAGAGGGAGAACAAGGTTGCATCCCACCACTGCAAGTCACTTTTATAGCCTTTGCCATTCTGATGTTTTCCCTCTGCTGGGGGACAGGCATCCACTGGAGGAATCCTGACTGCCTCTCATTCTGCAGTACCAGAACCCTACGGCTTTTGTTTCAGCCATTTTAGAGCTGACCTGTGGTTCAGCAAGTTTTTAGAGAAAAGCCTTTCAAGAAAGTAAAGTCTTTTAATCTTGCGAATTCTGCCCTCTGGAGCCCTTAGTTATCTTTGGAATCTCTATTTAATGACCTTTAAGCATGTCTCAAGTTATCAGACTGCAATGAACAGCTAGACACAAAGATATCCACTCCCTCTGCCTGCTTAATTCCTCTGCCTTTGAACCACTGAAAACCACACAATGCACATTCCTAAATTCTGCAGTTTCACCTTTTAGCCTTATATTTTCCAGTCAGGCATTTCAATAGCTAACCATTACAGTGCTTAACTTCCATCATAAAAGAAAACAAACTCAGTGATCTGAATCAAGAAACACAAAATGAAAAGCTTCCTACCATTCAATCTCCCATCAAAATTTGGATTTGTTGCAACTTTAAGACCAGGGTGGGGCAACAGGAAACACCCAAGATTACTGAAACAGGAGTGAATATGCTTCCTTACATTCTGTAGCTCTTCATGTTGGTTTTGCTTTACCTGAAGGAAAAAAAAAGGCAGTAAAGAACTGCTACTGCAATCAAGATTAACCATCATCTTAAAAGCAGTAAGAGCACAGAAGTATGTTTAAGCTTTTATTCCCGAACCTCATAATGTCAACTTTGCATATGAGTGGAAACACCACAAATGTATTTTATTAGCACGAGGAGCCAGCTCATGCTGCATCACTGCCTTGACAGCAAGGTGTCACTTAGAAGATCAGAACAGGACTACTGGAGATGACTTACCTGCAATCTTTTCTCTAGGAACTTTTTTCCTCCTTCCAAGCCATATGCATGTTCGTAAGGGTAACTCCAGTCTCTAATTAAGAACATTAATGTCTGCAGCAGGAAGAACAACAGCAGTGAATGGTTTGCATCGTTCCTAAGGTCTATCAGATGTGTTATTATTTTAAGTATTTGGCTGCTCTAACACTAAATATATTACAGATTACAAGTAAGGATACTATGTAAGTTTTTTGGTATATCTGGCTGCTCTAAATGAAGCAGCCTTGTGGTTCTGTGGTGCAAGTGTTTGCTTATTTAAAAAACCAACCAAACAAAAAACCCACCACCAAACAGGACCTTTTCTCAGAACCATCTATCACCAGCAAAGACCAACCGTATCTCAGAGTAATAAATAAGAAGGCAGCACAAAATTTTCTCAACACCTGCACATGACTTGACATTTTGATTAGTTTTATGCTCTATAACTCAAGCACAAAGCTATACTTGCCCAAAATGTGATCCTCTTCAGCATTTTTCCATTGGGTTTTTGCAAAGCCATGTGGCAAGAGTGAAGGAAAATTATGATTGGGAAATTTGGTTACCTGCAGCCCAACTAATTTATCTTCAGAAATTATCCTGAGCTCATTTTCTACACATTCAACTGCTTAAATCCACTTAACACATCATTACCTGAAACGGCTTTTGGTAAATTTCTTCCATAGCTAGTCTTCCATATTCTGTAAACAACTGAGAGAAAGACCAGGGTAAGGGTGTGCCACATACAAAACACATTTTTCTACTGTAAAACACTCTATTATGTCACTAAAAAATAAAAGCATCCAATCTTATATCTTACTACAGGTTGAGAATGGCAAATAAACCTCGATAACGAGTATGCTAACTCCCACTAAGATTCAGGTAAGGAGACATGATTCCCAATGGCTTCACAGTGCCATTCCTGAACTGTCAACACACTGCAGCTCTAAGAGGGTGGCTTGTGGGCTATTCTCAGAGAAAAGCTGGCTGCATCTCTCACCAAGCCAGCTTCCAACACTTACTTCCTAGGCTAAGGAGGTAAGCCTGTCCAACATTTGCCCCTTACTTCCCACAAAAGGTTTATTCCTGGAAATCCCAGGGAACTGGGCTCTAGCCAATATATCAGACACTTAAATACAAGACAAGTTCAGCAGCTGCTCAGATCTCTGCTTCAGACCATGACCTTAAATAATAATTGCTCCTTCCCTCCAGTATAAAGGCAAGTATCAGCTGTCTTCCTCTTATTGCTTTCACCATCTTTAACACCAGCAGCAGCATTCCTCACTGGCCTGAGCAGGCCAAACCACCCACAGGAACAGGAATTATGGACTGTGCTGGCTGTTTCAGCAGAGGTCAGCACTGGCAGGGGTCAATCCATGCCAGCCTCCTTACAGATCTTGGAGGTAGAGATGATGGAAGCACACCAGAATTCTCCAGTACCAGGCAATCGTTGCTCTGCATTAAACCAACTCCTAGAGCATCTCGGATAAATTACGGCTCAAAGGACAGCTCCTGTGTTGATCACAAGAGCACCTGAGAACTTACAAGACTAATTTAACACAATTTAACTTCCAAGCCCTTGTCACCCTGAGCAAAAGCAGCTGTGAAGTGGCCAAGCACCCACATGACCCTGGCTTCTTTGACCCAAACTCTTTACCTCATTCACTTCCCTGCTAAATGCAAAAGGCAGTTAGAGACTAACAGTATTTCAGAATTACATAAATTCCAGTTAAAACAGAAATTCAGAATTTCCTTCCCTCAGATCATGATTCCTTGCTGCAACTTTTAAATGCAGTGCTTGTATTTATCATCCTTCTCTTCCCTTCCTTCCCTCAAATCTCACCCTCCAGAGTAACAGAAATAGATTGTTTTATTCAGATGACACTGAGGCTGTTAAAGGACCAGAGTCTCGAGGGAAGCCTGGCTTTCAAATAATTACCTATGGATTTTTTTTGGTTTTGGTGCTTGGCTGGGTTTTTTTGGGGTGTGGGGGGTGTTGGCCCAGTGATACAACACTGTTAATTGAGAACAGCTTCACAAGGCTACGTTTAGTCAGTGCTCTTCTACTTCCAGCATCAGCAGCCAGTCTGTTGCAGCACTGAAGACACGCAGAACAGTTTTAAGCTGTGACAAGGTCATGGCCTTGGCATTTGGTAGTACAGAAGCTATTCTCTAAAGCTACAGGTTTTAAGTTACGGAGATAAGGTTCTTGCACCATTCACACGAAGCCAGAATTCGGTGGCCTTTGACCACAATGTTCCATTAGAGGATAAAAAACTCATGGTGAAGAGAAGGCATTTTCCTGCTTTTATTTCTAAGCAGAAATAAAACTCTGCAGAAGTTTCTCAGCTGAAAAACCAGAGATGGCTTCTGGGCAGAAGACTCTTTCTGGCCTGACCCAAGCTCCAATACTCCCTTACAAACTGGTTATGAAAGAACATCCATTTTCCTATTTTAGGAAAAAAGGGAAACACTGGAATTTCACCAGTAACTATTTACATAAATCATTTTCCTTTCTCATTTTTTCAGGAATTTCAGAACTTGCAACACAGAGAACAGACTTTAGAAGAATCAGCCAGATTAGAAGCCTGTACTATTTTACCTCTACATTGGCACAGTAGAAGCATCATGAAGTTGATGCAAACACAGTTTGTACAGACAGTACCAGTTTTAGTATCAGGTCAAATTCAGTGTTTTACATGAAGCAGCGAACCGCTCCCAAGTCAGGTACATGAGTAGTAACTTCTAGAACATTGTCAAGACCTTCAGATCAGAAGCAGCTTAACAAATTCAGGACCTTCTTACCTGCAAATGTTGAAGGTCATCTTCCTGAATATTCTGAGACAAGTTGTATACCTGCAAGAGACAGAATTAGAGTGTCACATGAAACCACTGTCTTACACTCATATATAGTCTCTTTCACACACTGAGTATTTTTGCTGCCTCCAGAAAAGGTATAACTACCCAAAAGCAAGCAAGTAGAAAGATGTTACAGAACGTATCTCAAACAAAAGTCACCTTCTTATTCAAAAACAATCCACCAGAGCAAACTCCACAGGACAGAAGTAGTGTTCCACATATTCCTGTGCCTTTTATGTTGTAGCATATCTGAAGAACGTCACTTGTCACCCCTCAAAAACCTGCTCGCTTTTGGCACTTTTAAGGCACAAGCTTAGAAGTAGTTTTGAGTATAGCACAATTGTCAGGAGTTTAACTGACACTTAAACAGAAGCAGCAATTTTAAGTTTGGCTGATCACAGCATAATGTCACCCCAAACTGTAACTAAAGCCTTAAAAAAGATTCTATAACACATCTGTAAAGAAGCAGTTGCTACTTTGACATCTTGGGGGGGAAATTCCCAGTTCTGGCAGCAATTTAACTCAGCCTGGCCTTGCATAACCTTGATTCCACAGAGCAACTTGGGTAGTTTATGTCCTACACTGAAAATAAGACAAAGTATGGAATTTTAAATCAGAGTTGGAGGAAGATATGCAGGTGAACTTTCCAAGTGTGGCTCGAGAGATATTCTTTGCATGTTCAGGACAGAGGGTTCTGCCATTATTTGCCAGCACGGATATTCTCACCTGGACAGAGCTCGTCATGGTGCTCAGGGCAAAAACCGTTGCACAGTCTTTGATAGTGGATTGGCTATCAAAGGCACCTTGGGTATCCATGAGTAGTACAGCAACCTGGAGAGTTTGAAAGAACAGCAGTTAACCAGATCATGGACACTTTCATACTCCAGGCCACCGGGGTAAGTTCTGTTTCAAGCAGAGCAAGTCTCTGCCCCTATGCCTACTGATTAAACCTCAGCCAGCTCCCTGCACGTGGGACTACACACACCCACAGCTGAGTAAGCAGCAGCCAGAGGGCCCTGGCATCAGCCTGAAGTCCCTGGCCTCGCCAAGTTACCCTCTCCCACAGAAACAGCCCTCCTCGGCCCAGCGGGGGTGCAGTGCAGAGTAAGTGACAGCTCTCCTTCACTGCAAGTCTCAGCTGCAGATCCAGCATAGTTCATTAGAGCTAAGAGTAAGATGGTTACTTATAAGTATATATAAATGCATCTTAAAATAATTATTTTCAGCAGAAAACAAGGTAATTGATACTGACTGTCTGCTGGAATGTCAGGGAAGGAAGTGATACTAATGAAAAAAAGTTTATCAGTTCAACTCCCATCTTTGGGATCTATGACAATTCCCTTCTCTTTCCCAATGCTAAGCAACAACAAGTGAGTGATTTGTTCCCAAAGCATAAACAGATCCACACAACATAACTGGTTTTTAACCAGAGAAATGTTTGGTTAGTTGTGAAATTTGTTAAAACTTCCTGCACACCACTAAGCCACTATTTTTAAAATCCACGTCCTACAGATTGGGCATCAGATGTTTCCTCTGCAAATGCAAAGGGTATGAAACTTAAATAACCTAGAACTGATGGTTCAGAACATAAATAGTTCAAGATCATCACCACTATTGTGGAGTACATATTTATTAATGACATTAACACTTCGTTTCAGCATAAACACCTCAGACTAAACTTTGTAGTTAAACTGACTTAAGAGTTAAAAAAGAATCAAGTTAGTGCTTTTTTTCCCCACTGTTAGACTTAGTCCTTTTTTATAGATTACCTGTTAAAACCATATGGAAGGACCAGCTTCCAGACACTACATTACAGCCATGCACTACATTTCACTAGAACACAGCTAGAAGATATTCTCACCCTTCAAAGAACAGTTTGTTGCAGGGCTTTTCACCACAGCCTTTGTCTGTAGATGGTATTTATAGCCATTACAGTTTTACAACATTCCCAGGATAACCCACCCATCAGCCTGGACAGGGTAGACTTTGCCAAAACAAAGTACTCTCAGAATGAGACTATTGTTGAATTTTTCTGCTGGGTTGTAAGAATCAAATCTCCATCCTTACACTGATATACAGTTTCTACATATGTTACACAGCTACTCAGTGCAAAGGAACGCAACCGATGTTCCAAGTGCCACCGTGAAATCCATGACATTAAAGGTGTAGAGAGGCAAAAACCCTATTTAAGCTTTAGAATAACAAAAACAGTTTAGGCTGAAAGGGACCTCTATAGATCATCTTGTCCCAACCCCTCTGCCATAGGCAGGGACACCTTCCAGTAGACCAGGTTGCTTGGAGCCCCACTGAACCTGACCAGGAACACTTTCCAGGATGGGGCATCCACAGCCTCTCTGTTTTGTTAAAGAAAAAAAAAAACAAACCAAAACCAAAAAAAACCAACAAACAAACAAAAAACCCCACACCACACAACCAAACCAAGAAGCCCACAGCACCTCCAAGAGAGACCTTGAGTAAATCAAGGTAAGTCAAGCACTCACCTTTGTTCCATTAGGTTTATCAATTACAAACACTTCACTCCAAATCTGAATGCCAGTCGTTTCCCGCTCGCATCCACCTCTCCATGTAAACCCCGTCAATGGCTCAGTGTTTCCACCTATCCAGCAAGGAGAAGTCTACAAAACAAAAGGAAAAACTTATGTAAAACCAAGGAGGAGATGTCTTTTTTTTTTAACATGTTATGTTTTAGCAGACTTCCACACTGTTATTAAATTTTCCTCAGAGCCAGCTGACAACACTACACAAAATATTAACAAAACACAGTGCTACTCTGCTGTGTTTCAAGATCATCCACAAAGCAACTGCACTTCAGTGGCTGCACAACTTTTCAGTCACCGAAGAGTAAGTGTGCACAGTTTTTAAGTCTCAAGCACTCAGAGCTATTGAGAACAGCACAGTTTTGTCCACCAGTTCCACTCAGCACTCATACTCTTTTCTCACAGTTGAGAAGACTCAAACACAATAGCAGATATTTCAACTCAGGAACAGCTAAACCTCTGCAAGCTCTGGAAGGGACAAAACACTTGATCTTAACTTAATCCTCTCCCTTCCCCCTCACTAACAGCTAGCTAAGCATTTGAGCCCCTGCACTAACAGAAGCCAGTACAAGACTCCCAATGTCATCTTGCAGAAGCCACAGAGAACAGGCAAGGACCAGAAGATTTACAATCTATACTTGCCAGCTACAGAGAAAAGGTCAGGTTAAGAGTTTGATATATGTCAATCAACCCACTCATATTAAAGTTTTACTGGGACATTGCCCAATTTGTGAGAAGCTATCCGAGAGTCGAGTACAGTTGGCAGCTAACATTCCTGGCTGATGGAATTGTAATGAGGTCTTCAAGGACAGGCAACACAGAGCAGCAGCTCACACACAAGAATCCAGCCATTATATGAGCACATCTAACCCAGAAATGTAGTTCATGTACTGGCAAGCAAGGAGGATGAGCAGGCACCCCAAGGAAGTTTCACTGTGGTAGGTTTTTCTGTAGCCCCCTCATCAGTTAAATTGTTGTCCGCCCGCCACTTCTTCCATGTAGGATTTCAGTGTATATAAACCTTTCTTTCACAGGCTAGAACACAGCAAGCTGGTGCAAGAGATATTTAATGAATTTGCCTTGAACTATCCAGAGTGAATTACCAGCCAGGAAAGAGTCCACTGAGAAGGTCAAAGGATTTCTCAATTCACTAGCTCTGGGCTCTACCTTGCTGGCTCCACACTGCCAGTTTTCAGGTAACAGCTCAAGACATTTCTTCACGTTTCAGAACACAGCATGAGTACCCAGGGACTGTATGGAATAAAAATACTTGAAACAACTAAGTGAAACTGTTTATTTCTAAAGGGGGATGGGAAAAAAACCTGCACACTTTCCTCATGCCTAGCAGCATGCAGGCAATGTAGCAATTCTGCACCAGCATTCTCCCAAATTCTAACAGTGCACCACTCAACTCTGCTACTTGGGATCAGACAAAGGTGAGATGAGCAGATAAAAATTCAGAAAATGAACACAGGTATGCAAGTGAAGAGTTCTACAGGTCTTTACAGGTAAGTTGTTTGGGTTTGGCTGTTTGGGGTTTTTTCCTTTTGTTTATTTTGACAGGCACCTCTACCAGAGAGACTAAGCAAAACCTGAACAGCTTTTCCCTGTAGTTTTTTTATCCCAGAAGATGCTTATGCTTCCACAGACCACTCTACAAATGAAAGCTCCAAGCCTGCTTTGTGCTGCAGTACACTCCAAGATACAGTTTGGCAATACTGAATCGTATTTCACATGCACATGTCAATGGACTGCAGCTTTTTACTTTTCAAAAAGAATCTGTTATTCAGTACGTTCCATTTTTCTTTTATACAAGAATACTTTATCCCATTTTGGTCCAGACATTATTCCTATTTGTAACAAATCAGACCACAACTACACAAACAGTTTGACAAGTCCCTCAATGAGCACTAGATATGACCTCATTTGATTTCACAAGTGATTCATATCACAGGACACTCTGGTGTTCTAACAGGCACAACTTCACCTGAAGTTGCTTCATCTTACGGATGATGTACTTAAGCCTGCCTCTGACTGACCTCTGCATCAGTTTGAAGCACTCCTAGTTTGTTACCTACATCTTTCCTTAGCTAAAGCTCAGTATTTTAAGTCTCCATCCATCAAATCGGCTTGAAAAATATTCAGGAGATGGCAGGAGGAGGAAAAGGCTTTGCTCCTACCTGAAATCAAGCTAGAAGTTGCTCTACAATTTTATCTCAGTCACCTAAAGGGTAATTTCTCTAAATTTACTCCCCACTAAGGAAAAGCCCTGTGCAGATTTACTTGCCTAGTGCATTAATACGCAGCGTGCCTTGAAGATTAATTCAGGATAAGAAGGTGACACCCCTGTAAACAAATAAACTTTTAAATCTACACTTACAGGTGTTGCTCCATCCAACTCTTACTAAGGCTTAAGACCACAGGATCCTCACAGCAGCTTGCTGAGTACACAACTGCTGCTGTTCCATTTCAAAAAAGCAATCATAACACTAAGGACCAGTGCTTGAAACAAGATGTCCACCTCCCTGAAGTCAGTGATCAACCTCTGCCATGCCAAAATCCTACCTGTGACTCCAGCTGGCACCAGTGAGATTTTTACAATGGCAACTTTTCACATGACCTCCTGCCCTCAGTTTAAAACAAGAAAATGAGATTCTGAAGTTTTTTGGCAAGTTTTTCATTGTTTTCCACTTGTTAATATCCACATAAAAGAAAATCCCAAAATTGCTTGATTGGCACATGAACTGAATGTAGTTGCTTTATGATTCTGTGCAACATTTAGTTCTCAGAAAATACAGACTTGCAATTGAGCCTGACTAAAGATGGAGGGCTCAGACTAAGTACTATAAAACTACACCAAGATCTCTGCTCTTGTACTAAATTTGGATAAGCAGAGGATATCATTTGACTTCATACAACTCAAGAGCGCTCCAAAGAGGAGGCGTTGCATTTATCCTCCATCACCCCCAGTTCCCATCAATCAGTTTGCAGCAGTTCTGATGCTTGTCAAACTCCTTCCCTGAGCCAATTTACGTCACTGAGCTGGCAGAAAAACAATTCAGCAAAGTGCAGTGTCTTCTGATGCATCAGTGACTTGGATCAGCTCATCTAAGGGTCTGCAAGCATTACAGCTTCAGAATGGAAATGCCTGGCCAGAAGCAGCACATGGAGAGCAAGACCTCTCTGCTCTTGGTAAGAAAGTTGTTAGTAGATGGCCAAGCTTGCTTTTATCTTCAGTTGAAGAGAAACAAATGCTATTTTGAAGGACATTTATAGAAAACTGAGAAAAGTGACTGCACAATAAAGGAAACAGAGAGGCCTGATACACAAGGCTGAAACAGCATTTCAATCTGTTTTGCTTTATGAACATTTGTTTTATTTCACAATCTGAAAATTAAGAGTATTTGTTTAAAGCCCAGCCCTTCTGTTTTCAAAAGGAACTTGTACTACCTCTACCCAGCCCAGCATCTTGCTCAGATCGCTGTACTTCGGAGTTTGTATTTTTCTTTGTTTGCAGGGACTGGTGGGGGTTTTATTGTTTGGTTAATTTTGAACACAGACAGGACACCAGAGAGGGCTTACACATAAAGGCCACCCACAGAACATCTGTGTCAAATGGAAATGTTTTTCCTCCCTAGGTAAAGAGTCTCAAGAAGTCAGGAGTACCAGCCTGCTACTCTGTATTCCTCCCACCCTGTCCTCAGGGTCTTTCTTCCAGAGCTCTTGGTAAATGAGGGAGAGGAACTCAATAGCAGGCACTACTGGGGTTGAGAGAAGGAAGTCTTCATTTGCCAGCTATCAGCAGCTTTTCTGCAGTACTCCCATACTTCCTGTAACTGCAGGGTTCATTTTGATTTTCCCTCAAGCCAGCTAGCACAAATTAGCTCTGAAGAACAGTGACCAAAAAAGGAATCAGTTCTGGGTTTCTAAGAGCTTGAAAAAGCAACAAAACACTGACCTGTCAATATTCACAATGCAGACTAAAGGAAACACCACACAACTTGTGACAGGCAGATGTGTATGGTTCACAGAAGACCCTATTCCACCTTCTCAATAAAAGCCAAGGGTTCAAAGTGTAATAGTCACAAGACAATGCTAGCCAAAAGCTACAAACTAAAAGAAGAAATTAAATTTTGGATCAGGCATTAATCAATCAGTAACTGAAAAGGATTTTAAGAGTTCCTGGACTGCATTCAGAAATGCATTCCAAGCAGCAAACAGGAAACTTTCTCCTTTTTGCCATACATCACATTTAAGCAGATTTAGCCCTCCAACAGCTATCTGGTAAGACTCTTATTTTTGCAAAAACAGGCAAGTGAGTGCTATAATGTGATTTCAGGAGATAAAGTCAAAGCAACATTCCTCCAAGTCACCACCTGGAAAAGCCCTTCCCCAAAGCTCAACTAGAAGGCCATCATACTCCCTCATTCAAGTTCTTCTTGTGTTCACTTACACTGGGACATCAATAAAATCCCTTGATAACTGCAAGAAAAGGTACACTGAAAAACTGTCACTTAAATACCCTTCTTCACAGTGTAAAAAGAGTAGCTGACTTCCCCTCCCCTGAAATATGAGAAAATTTTGACCTGCTATATTTACGCTCAAATTAACAAACACAAAGGGAAATTACTAAAATATCAAAGTACTTTTCTCCCGCAGGAAAAATCCAAATTACTCACCCTGTTATACATGTATCTAAGCATGAAATCCAACAGAAAAGATTTTCCTTTGCGGAAAGCTCCTGCTACAGACACAACTACTATATTAAGATCTTTAATATGTTCCTGAAGCAAGATTTTTTCCAATGCTGCTTCATCTAATTCAAAGTTATGGTCATCTTCATGAGCAAGGACGATCTGTATGGGGCGCGGCTTATCCAGCTCCACCTCGTCATCTGAGTCCGGCAGGGCATCTGAGTCTGGCAGGGCATCGTCCTCTTCTTCTTCATAAAGCTTACCTGCAAAACAACAGGTGAGAACACATTAGCAAGTCAGAGCTTAGGGCAATACACACTTTTTTTTTTAAGTGAAGCCCTAAGCTGGGCTTACATTTCCAGCAGCAAGGGTGATGTTCTTGGGAATGCAAAGAGATCAACGTTTTCATTCATGTCCACTTTCATCAGCTTTGTGTCTAGCCTATATTTCAGATCTTCTCACTTTCAGATATTCTCTATGGATTAAGGAATCATAAAAAGAGCCCCAATCCTGATTTTCAGATTCAAACCCCCTTTTAAAGGCATCGTAACTGCTACTAAAAAAAAAAAAAAAAAAAAATCAAGGGCCCTTTATCTGGAAAAAATGAATAGTTTAAAACAAGCTCCAAAGAGGACCAAAAAAGGGCATTTTTATATCACCACCTTCTTGTACTGTTGTAAGGGGCTCAGGAGAAATGAATGTTTTCTGTCAGTTTTGCTTGCCAACAGATACAAGCAAGACCACGGATCTAGTATGGAAGTCCAGGATAACAGACACTAGATGAGTAAGCTCCTCTCTAATTCCAACACTGTTTCAAGTCTCAATATAACACAGACTTTAGAGCACCTATTCCCTGTTTGCAAGAGGATAAAATCCTGAGCATGGGCATGCCCTAACACTTCTGGGATAAGAGAATAGAAAAAACCATTGAAGTAGTTTCTGACTTCATATTCTTCCTACAATGCACTATTAAGCCAGATTTATTAACAGTAAAGTCTTTAAAAACAGTTAAGAGACTGTTTTATACACAATTTAAGAATTAATACCCTTTCAGGATAAAACAGTAGCTGAAAAAACCGTAACTCAGATTAAAGTTACTGATCAGTGACAAGATAACACAGCCCTTCAGACAAACTCTAATAGTGCCAATATCCTATTTTCCTGACTTCTAGAATTCAGGAGTTAAATGGATTAGAAGCCTAAAAGAAAACCAAACTAACCTATCCAAGATGAAGTCTCCTCTCTTGTTCAGGCACTACAACACTAAAGTTTGTCCCACAGCAGAAATCAACTCTACCATTCCTGATTCCTCTTTTCCTGGCAAGCATCTGGAAAGCTGCTTTGTGCTTACAGAATTGCCTCCCACTCCAAATTTGCATTTTGCCATATCCTATTGCAAACCTTTGTGCACAAACCTGATCAAGGCACCTTCCTACCAGTGACTTATCTGGGATTATCACATATGATTTTCAGTACACTGTCCTTCTAGTCATGCCTGCATTTCTGAGACAAGGCAGCAGCCACCCCCAGTCCTTCGATGTGTTGCTCACAGAGACATTTCCTGTGGAAGCAGCCCACAGGAAGTGTTCTCCTGCAGGATGCATCCATGAGGCACCATGGAACACGCACTTTCATTCATCCATAGCAGAGAACCTGCCAGTGTTCACAGGACCTGCCAAGTCATTCCTGCCAGACTTTGCATGCAAGATACCATTCTCAGCAAAAGACTTACGAACAGGGCTCCCATGCACTCAGTTTTGTGGATGTATTGGGACCCTGCAGTTATTACCATGAATTTGAAAAACTGGTAACATGGTGACCCTGAAGTTTCTCCAGCAACTGCCTCCTTACCCAGCTCTGACAACACTTCATTTAATTGCAAAATGACAGAGGATGTTTCAGTTTCCAAGCATCAAATCTTGTGCTGTCCCAAAGGCCAATGGCACTAAATCTTAAAAAAATTTGGTTTGAATATATTAAGCTGGCATGGTACTTGGTTTGAACAGGAAGTACACTTGAGTGCTTAAATCCCAAGCAGCTAGAACTAAACTCCAACATTGTCCAAGTGGGTTTGCAAAACAGTCCCCAGCATCGCCCTAACTCAAAGTGATTAACAAAGCAGGCCAAAAAACTGATTATACTAGCAGGCCTGACAAGTGAAGGAGTAACTTTTAAAAGAAAATCTGTCAACAGGACACCAAATTATACAAACTACATTGACACAATATTGCTCACTACTTCAGAGGGAAGTCTCTCACCTTTGGCCTAAAGCTTTGGTATTCCCAGATATTAAACAAGCCCTGTTTTTTGAAACAGTTTCTAAACAGGCTTTGCCCCATATAGGAAGGATCCTCTGTAGGCCAGAAAATTTGGGAGGATAGCCCAGGTACAAAGGGATGAAGATTTTGACAGTCAGAAAGAAAGCCTCCAGCATCAAAGTCTAGAAACATAAAGGGAATAATTCTATTGATAAAAGCATTAAAGTCAGATAGTTCCAAGAAGAGGCACCTGTGTTTTAGCAAACACATTCACACAATGTTTCAAAGCCACTGCTTCAAGGTATGTCCCTGGTAACAAGTGTAACTTGGTTACTTCCAACAGCCTTATATTATTTTACTTAAATGCACACTTCAGATGCAGTAAGGGATTAGGTTTGTAAACTAGGGTAGACTGAAAAATGGTTTGAAGCCGTACCTGCAACTTCTCTTCATTCACTTGGAGCCTGACATTAACCATCCTGTCCTACCTGGAAGTCATCAACATTTGTCAAAGCTCAAAGACCTCAAGCTGTAGCAGCATCCTTCTGCCAGTTCAGGGCACAGCCACCCAAAGCCTCTTCAGGCCAAGGAGATTTCCAAACAAACAAGTAGAATGGTCCTTTATCATTAGTTATTTATAAACAAGTAGATTCTCCCTATCACAAGGAGATAGTACTATCAAGAGCTTACACACAGTACGTCCATTAAAAGCTCACATCTTGTTAACAGCATTCTGCACCACTGAAGCTCATTAGCTCAGAGGGAACAGGAGAGAAGATTCATCCTAGACCCTACTCAACTCCTATTAGATTTCACTTGCCAGCAGAAATTGGGAAGTCAACTACAGAGCATCAAGTTGGGTTTGTTTGCTTGGTTTGGGTCAAGTTAGTTTGGTGGCTTTTTTTTTTTTTTTTTTGGACCAGCCAGCCTAATGTATCTGAAAGTTCCCAACCTTCCTACAGAAAAGACCATCATGGCCATCAATCAAGCACTTTAGAGGGTGGAGAACTACAGTGCTGACAGCTGTGAAAGCAACTTGATCCATCCAGAAGAGCTGGTTTGATAACTTCATGCTCTCATGGCAGAGAACACCTCTCCTTTCAAGATTTTGAACTAGTTAGCAATTACCAGGACAGACATTGCACAGGTCAAGCATGTGAACCATAGAACAAGTGCTACTGCTTGTCCCAGCAGCATAATCAGCATGTACCACCCTGTCAGGTGTCCTAGGTAGATGTCACACCCTTTTTTGATCCTTTACCCTGCTTTCTGGCTGCTCACCCTGTCACTCTGGCTGGTCACTGTCTCAGGCAGCACTGGAGTACTTAGGAAGCCTTTCTAGAAGGCTTCAGTATCACGGGCAGAAAGATCACATTCCACTTCCAAGAATTGTTTCCAGAGGCTACACTGAAAGTAAAGGTCAGGACAAGAAGCACCCCCCTTCACAGTCCAGTTTTCTGCAAAAGCACTGCAAAAGTTCTCAAAGTAGTTCATAAAATAAACATGCTGACAGCACTGTCAACTCAGGCCAGACGTTTATGCAATTCAGAACTCAAAGCCCTGTCCCTTGGTTGTCCCCCACTCCTCGCCTGCCCCAGCACAGTCACAGTGTACTACTTAAAACTCAGAATTTAAGCTGATTTGTTCTAAAGCCCATAGACTGCTCTAGGTTCTTGCAATAGTCCAGTCCCAGCAAATCAAGTATAAAAGACTTAAGTACTTAACTTTAGAAGAAGTGGCATTCACAGAATGACCACTTCTACACTGAAATCTTCCTAGCCAACTGGACAGTACTTTGGACTTGTAGAGTTCATGGCGGCATCCCTATACAGGTCTCCATGAAAATACATTTCGGTACTGCTACAGAGGCAACCAAAACAACAGACTTTTGTTGGTTTGGGGGTTTTGTTTGTTTTTTATAGTACATTTTAACACTTGGCTAAGCCCAGTTCCATCCCCGTAATGGAGTTACCAACCCAGCACACCCAGCCCAATATATTCACACAGGGAGTGGTTGTTTCAGAGGAATGCTCCATGTTCTGTATACACAACAGAGAGGCAACGCTGCCTCTTGCCACAGTATTAAAGACAGGCTGGTAGATTCATCCAACTCATTCATGGGGTTGATCACTGTGTTATTGGAAATTCCCATGTGCACAGAAAATCTGAACCTCAGGCTTTTAGTACGTACAGAAGAGTTCTCATCTGTCAAACCATATGGCACTAAAACTTGCAGCACAGTGCTGCAGGCCCAGAAAGTTCCAGCTATATTTTTCTTTTTTCAAGATGTTCATCTGACCTTTGAAGTTTCTGCAGTACTGAACTAACAGACTCCAGATTAAGGTCATATCTGCTGCTCTGTCTGGAAGTGACGCAAAAAGACCATCAACTGGACTTGCCCCTGAAGTCTGCCATCCATCCACACCTATTACTGTGGCTGTTCACCAATCCCTCCCTACATCATTTTGGCTTCTTCCAACCTGAATTATTCCATTAGAACCTATGGGCTAATGCGCGGTTCTGACTGACACGATCGCTTCCTAACCCAGGTCAAACAGGCTGGGATTCACAAGAGAAGCAACACTGTACAGCAAGACACAGAAGCAGACAGATTTGAATGGGAGCAAATATAGCCAAGAGAAGATACTACCACTCAGTTTCCCTATAAACTCCTCACTCCACTCAGTAACAACTACAGCAGGACTGCTATTTATTCTCACCAGCTAAGTATCCAGAACAAGCACCATTTGTTGAAATACTAAGCCAGATTTTGAGAACAGTAGCTTCTTGTGTATGCAGACAGTATTTCAACTGAACAAACCCAACTAAATAAGCCATTTCTTAAAGCATGAGGTAAAATGAAAAGCTAATTCCTGCTTCCCCTAAGTACACAGCCAGCAGCTGATGACCTACTTGTCCTGCAGTATAAGAACACAGGAGTGAAAACACTCAGACACCTGCATGCTATGAAAATAAGAGACAGCCTGCTTTAAATGCAAGTTCTTCCCTTTAAGCACATTAATTGAGGAAAGTACTAACACAGTTACCTTTAAGTTTCAACCTAAATACAGTTTGAGATCTTTAAACATATTATCCACATTCTTTCAATAAAAAGAAAAGGCACATACTAATTATTAAATTCAGCTGGTTTTCGAAACAGTACAATTTTTGATCAACAAGCACTGAATCACAATTAGCAACTGCTTCTATGGACAGTGAGTTGAACACAAACAACTGCCCACAAATACAGCACAACATTAAAATAAATTTAAATCCCACTTGCTTTTTAATTTGAAGTCACTTTCATTAGTGTAGCTGTCCTCATGAGTACTTCTATTTGCTCTATCACAAGGAGTTTAAAGAGCATACAGCCATACGTCTTCTAGCTGGTAATTTTAATATCTTGTTTGCACAGAAACCTGCACTTTGCTAGATGTCAGCTTCAAATCAAGACTTCAAGTACCCCTAGATACTTCAGCTTACAGCATCCCTGAACTCTTTTTCCTGGTGCTCTACAGCACCACACATTTGCCTCCATACAATAGCAGTTCAAATCCCCTGCTCACATTTCAATACAGATGCTTGACAGGCTCCCCCCCCCCACCATCACCTGAACGGTGAAAAGCAAACTGAAGTGAGGTACACCAAGCTCAAGCCATCTTGCTTGAAATTTTGTTCAACCTCCACACCCTGAGGGAGTTCACGGCTTAAATCAAAAGCTTAAAATAATTTATCATGAGGAAACTGCTGCACTGCATTTAAATGTAAGGCATTCTCTCAGTGCTTCACGTAGGAAATTTTCCTTGGAGAGAAAGGAGACAAACTGCTTAAACATTTCTTGTTTTGGTGTAGTGAACGAAGGAAAGTGTAGGCATGTGTGAAGTGAGTTCCAGAGCACAGAAAGAAAATATGTTAACCTTCAAACCTTATTTGGACACATCTTCTGAAAAAAAAAACCCCACTAGATTTAAGCCACAGTAGTCCTACTCCACGCAATAAACTCACATGAAAGCTATAGGGCTGCCACAGACCTTAATGAATCGCTGCTTTCTTATTGCTGACTAGTAAATAGCGCCAAGTAGCTCATTTTAAAGACAGAAATAATTAAATGTTTTGAATATTTCAGCTAGAAATAGGACTGATGAGCTAAGTTCCAAAGATTTGTTTGGACATCCAGTAAGACTGACAGAGGAGTAGGGGCAGGGTACAGGGGGAAGACACATTTAATGCTCTCTGTTCCTTCAGGGTAATGGGATGTTAAAGGGACACATCTAGAACTGTTACATAAACTGTGAGCTGAAGCGAGAAGCACCTGAAGCTACAATTCTGCCAGGGAAGGGGAAAAAGAAGATATTCTGATGACCTGGATACCTCAGAAGCACCACAACTAATCAAACAATAGGCTTCTCTACTCCTAAGTGTCTTAAATTGCTTCTCTGCTGAAGGTCTGCATGCATGTAGGAGCAGACAGCTCTCCCCTACACAAAACAGTGATAAGCTGGCATTTTGTGTTCCCCATTTACAGGGACAAAAAAGCGAGAGGGTAATTTCATATAATGAAAACGTGTAGCAAAAAAAGTCAACCCTCAAATTCAGCTCTTCAACCAATACAAGTAAGAGAATGCCAATAAGTAGAGACTCAGACAGAAGCAGTACAAACCCAGTAAGTAAAAAGAAAAAAAAATTATATAAAAGGACTACTTTTTAATAAGCACGTTATAAACTTGGTAAGAAAGATGTTTCTCCATAGCTACAAGAAAAATCGTGCAGGCTAGGGATAGTGGCAAAGCATGCTTCTCATCCTTCTTCCCCTCTGCCCAAAAATCACAGCTATTAATAGCACACTCACTGAAGGACCCAATAGGATCTCTACCCACAGTAAGATTCACCAGTACTTTTCCAGCCCCCTCAAAGAAAACTGTATTAAAACACTAAGGGCAGATGAAAGCACTAAAAGGCCTCTTGCTCACCATTTCTCCCCTTTCTTACCCATCACACAGGTTCTTGAGGATGGGAATGAGAGCACTCCAGATCTGACAATGCCCTAGTTCTACATGAACTCTGGAAATGGCAAGTGACAGCTCATCATGAACACTGAAAGCTAAGTGGGTCCTAGCAGGCCACACACATTTAAACCAAGCAGACCTCTGCTTGTATTTCAGAGTGATTTTATTTAAGGTTGTTGCTCACTCAAGAAATCAGTATTTTCTAATCGGTTTAGGCCATAACTATGTTTTATGTACTTTGTATGTATCCTCATGTCAGCAGCCAGTAATTTAAACAGTGAGCAGCTCACCTAAATCAGTATTCTGAGCGAGAATAGAGACAAAAGAATAAAGTGAGAGATGCCAACTGCAATTACCCCATGTTTGGTCTTTAGATTGCCAGTCAGAGGTGGTTTAGTTACCAAGATGCATCTGCACCATGGCCACGGAGGAGTTCAGCAGAGAGCAAACCGAGAGCTTCCTTTGGCTGTACAGCAAGGTATGCCAAAGGGTCAGGTTTCATACTCATTTCCAGGATAAACAAGCTGTCAGTCAGGAACACCAATATGTTTAAGGAAACACAATAAGCCAAAGAGGCTTTAACTTTTCTTTTTTGCTTGCAGCAAGCTGAATGGCAGCAAAAGTGTGGCCAGAAGGACGAGGGTGGTGATCAACCTCCTCCTGTACTTAGCACTGGTGAGGCCACACCTCAAGTACTGGGTTCATCTTTGAGAAAGACACTGAGGTGCTGGTGAAGGGTCTGCAGCACAAGTCTTCTGAGGAGCAGCTGAGGGTGCTGGGGGAGTTTTAGCCTGGAGAAAAGGAGGCTCAGGGTGACCTTAGCACTCTCTACAACTCCCTGAAAGAAGGCTGTAGCGAGGTGGAGGGTGGTCTCTTCTCCCAGGTAACAAGTCACAAGATGAGAAGAAATGGCCTCAAAGGGTGCCAGGGAAGGTTTAGGTTGGATATTAGGAAACATTTCTTCATGGAAAGGGTGGTCAGGCATTGGAACAGGCTGGCCCAGGAAGTGGCGGAATCACCATACCTGGAAGTGCTCAAAAAACAAGCCTATGTGGCACTTGGGGACATGCTGTTAGTGGTGAACACGGCAGCACCAGGCTAACAGTTGGACTCTGATTTTAGAGGTCTTTTCCAACCCTAACAATTCGATGAAGCTTCCAACCAAAAGTGGTCTTTTAGCCCAAGCTCAGTTCACACACAGCTTCCCATCTCTCAGTTCCTGCAGCTAAGAGAACCTTCCAGCCAGTTTTTCCAGCACTGAACTCCAGAATTCTACATTTCATTTCAAAGAACAAAGGGCAGTACAGAGAGGCTGTAGGTTTCTTCTAAAAAACTGTCTTCTCTAAATCACACAGTTTGCAAAACTGCTACAGTAACTACCTGTAGATGACTCCATGGAGTATTTCACTTTCTTCTCCTTCTCCCTTCTTAACCTGGTAGGGTCACTGACACCCACCAGATGACAGGGAAGTGTAACATGGGAAACACAACATGTGTCAACACAATTAACACCCAGATCAACAATGTGAATCAAAACAGGAAAGAAGTTCCACACAAGGCACAGTTAAAGAGAATTGAAATAAAAACAAAAAAAACCAAATCACATTTTGCATGCGTTCACTTTATCTCCACCGGAGGAAGAGATTTTTCTCACACAGCTACAACAAAAATAGTTTTTATCAGAGTCCCTGCTGCTAAGCACGTAGAGAAACAGGCCTGGGCTGCCATATCCCTTTCCTGCAATTAACCCATAATAACTGATACAGTACCTAAGCCCATACGCTTCAAAGCCCCACACCTACTGCCACAATTCCTGAGTCTCTGCCAGGCATCATTGCTGCTGCTACACACAAATCCCTTGTTAAGGCAACAGCTCAAAGTACATTAATTCTGCCAACAGGACAGTGCCAGTAACTGCCTCCTCCTCTCTCCCCGTTGCCTCTTCAAGCCTCTTTCAATAGCACAGCTGAGTCTTAACCACCCACTCACAGGGACTCTCCCACTCTTTCCCATTTCCAGCACCATGCAGCACCACACTGCCTTTCCTGCTAATTTTGCCATATATCCAGTGCTCCTTGGAGTCAAGTCAGCTAAAGAAGCCAAACCAGCAGAAAAAGCAATCCAATACAAGCAGTTTCCTACACACTGTTTCACCTCAAATAGGAATCCAAAGAGCACTAGAACTGAAGACAAACAAACAGCAGAGCTATGCAGTCTCCTCTGCAGGGCACAGTTCAGCTGGACTGTTGAACAGTGCAGGGCTGCTGCCCTCTGTGCTGGCACTGCTGTCCCAGGTCCAGCACCAACTTATCTTGAACACCAACTGATGTCTGTGCACTCCACAGCCTCTGAAACGGCTGCACCAGCACCGCTGAGGGGGAGGCACAAACTGCTTCACTGGACACCGGTGCCAAAAGAAAAGTTCAGCTCTGTGACTACAACCTAGTCCAGCTGGAAAATTTCTCCAGACTCCCAAAACTCACAAGTACAGTTAAGAAGCATATTCATGTAAGAACTGACTTAGTGATATGTGATAACACTGCAAAGATGGGTAGACAACTGGGCTGTAACTGGATCTGACCATGTGTTGCCAAAGATTTGTTTCTATCTGAAAGTACAGATTTAGGCTGGGGTAGCCAACACATTTGTTAACCTTCACTTAAGAACAAGGTTTCCTTCCCTTACAAATGGAGGTTACCACAGGTTTCAGTTTGTCAGTATTAAAGCCAGGATGTGTAACTGGTGGGAAGACCTTGAGCTTGGCACAGTTCCTCCTGCACTAGAGGAGTATTCCCTTGAACACACCTACTGAATACACTGCACCTGCTAAGAGCTGTGTCTACTACAGAGTAGACTAGAAAAATGCTGATTTCAAAATCACTGGTTAAGTTGTCCCCAGGACATTGTAACACACACTTCAGTGGCTCAGTTCCATACAAACACCTTCCTATGCTCAAAGGGCTCAAGACTTACCCACTTACCCAAGGATTTTTAGCGCCATTCACAACTCTTGTTACCACACAAACATCAGCCACTGCTACAAAAAAAGTCTCAACAACTGGAGGATTTTTGATTTTTAAACTCATTTTCCTGGGACAGCAACTGCCATTGTCATGTGTATATTGATGGTTGCCGGCCAGGCAAGCCTAGAGGTATAGAACTGAAAGAAGTCAGCAATCTCAGAGGTAAGGCAAGCCACACATCATCCTGACAAGAACAAACACAGAGGGGGATGCTTCCTTTACATCAAGTTCTCAAACTTGTCTAAATACATCTGGACAATCTAACTGCTTTTCTGCAGGACTACCATATGGTGAGACCACAATGGTTTAATACATGTCTTTCACTTGAGTGGAGAAGGAAGTGGGAAAGACAGCTCTACAGTCTGTATCTTTTAGCACTCTCCTCCACCCAACAGTGCAGTCTCTGTAGACCATATTTAATGTCCTCATTTGGTGGATCCATGAAATCTTTCCTTACAGTATAGAGAGTAAACACTGGGGAGAGAAGTCTAGGATTAGAAGATGAACTGAAACAGAGAAAGATAGCAGTGTGCTCCTCTTCAAAGCTCACAAAAGCTTAATCTAGTCCTAATGCACCACAGAAACAAGCCAACAAGAGATTAGACTAAAGAACAGCTCAGTTTGATATTTGATTAATGATACAGTGATATGTCTGCAATTTGAAGTACTTAGAACAAGACTCGAAGAATAATATTCAGTCTTTCACAAGCCAACTTCCAACCTCTTCAAAAGCACCAAATTACGTTTCAAGGGTCTTCTCAAACAAGCAGGATTTCTCATAGCATCTGAAGGTTCTACAACCATTTAATCCCATTTGCTATCTAAATGTTCACAGCAGATAGTGTGTTCATTTTTCTATTTAAAAAAAAATCAGGTTTAAAAGCAGAAGCTGCATTTCTTAATGTCTGTACCAGCAGTAATTTATTTTGAAAGGCTTTTTGCCTTTTAAATCTCAGCACATAGCATGAAGGTCTTCAGTGGCTGTTCATTTCTATAGTACTATCAGCTTTAGAAAATACTCCAGTTCTGTGTCCTAACCCTCAAAATCATTACTTACTGCACTTTTCCAAACAATTTATTGGCTAACAAGTCTGACATACCAGCAGTTAGAAAGATTTCCTTTTAAGAATTTTGAACTGCATTCCCTTCCTATCCTAATGACAAGCTTAAGACTTTGCTCCCTGAAAGGTAAGTGTTAACTGCTTTGAGGGCAGCTTCAAGGCAATGTTTAAAATCTTGACAAAAACCAGTTCCTTAGTTCAGGATTACAAAGTATTTAAGAAACTTAATTCTCTTAAAAGCAAGAAGACTTCTTGCTTCAAGAAAGTGATTTGATTATATCAAGAACTTGAACCTCATTTTCTACAGCGGTCATTTTCACTATTATTTTATGTCTAAGCAATACATTAACGGAGGCCAAGCTTCTGTCTCCATGCCTAGGAGTTCACATAGTTCAAGTGACTGTTCCTCCCCTGAAAATCAGGGCTGTGATGATTTCCATATTAGGCAAAGGATTGACAGATTGAACTTTTTATTTCTCAAAAGCTTACAGTTCCCCATGTAGATCACACTGCACGGACCAAGGTAAATGAACACCTAAAAGTAAAAGCCAGAAGACCCTTTCTTTCATGCAGAAGAGGTCGAGGAGGCGAGGGGAACAAGACAGGAAATTTGCAGGCAGTAGTATCACAGGACTGGGTTTAAAGAGACAGCTAAAATAACTGCACTTACTCTTCCACTCAGCAGTACCACCCTGCTGGAGGAGATAAGAGGTGAGAACAACTTTTCCAAGTATGCACAACATAGGGAAAGCAGTCCTAACACATCAGTACAAGCAGTTGACACATGTTCTCCAACAAGTTTCCATAATTTTCAATCCAAGTAAAAAGAAGCCACCTTGTTATCCTGGAACCATTATCCAATACACTGCTCAAAAAGACACTTGAAATATTTTACTGAGACCAATAAGAAATTGTAAATTCAACACGCTTATCTCTGAGGTGATGGTGGGAAAATAAATGCATTATAATTTGACACTAACTACAGACTGGAACCTGATTCTGATGTCACTGGAGCAACAACTGCGTAGGAGCAAATTAAGTTCTACTCTCAAATATCTTCACTGGAAACTGCATTCTACATTCCATGTCTACAATCCGTACAACACCTTATCAGTTCAAGTCTTCAACATTTTGGCTTCTATTTCAGTCCTTTAAGAGAAACCTACCATGACCTGCAGTAGCAAACCCCACCTTGCCACGCAAAAATCACCAATATACAGGGCTGAAAATACAATCACCATTTGCTCATCATCTGCACCGAAAATAAAGCTGAAAATACATTTAGAACAAGGAAAAAAACCAAAATACTGCACAAGACATCTCCCCTCCTAGTAAAGCATACCAGAATATCTCTCATCCAGGGTGTAAATAGAAACCAAGTAACCAAGTTGTAAAGAGAAAATCCTTCCCCAAAAGACACTTTATGCAGTCTTAAGAGTTTTGCCAGTTCTCCTACCTATTCCCCCATGACAGAGGAGAGCAGGACCATTCTTTTAAAAGAAGCTGGTCTTTCATAAGTAATTTCTGCAAAGGCCCAAATGGACTTCTCTTTCACCTTATACCTGATATCCTATCAGTCCTGCTCATAAGTTCATCAAGTGGGCATCAAACAGGAATTCCAATATCCAGCTTACCTGCATTTACTCAGGTAACTTCTTCTGGACTGCCTTGGATGCTCAGTAATGGCATCTTTGGTGGCAAAAATTCTACTTTAAGTTCTTCCAACCTTAAAGAGAAGCCAGCTACTGAGCATAATAAAATTAGCATAGCTTTTCTTTTTTTTCCTGTTTAGTTAATGAAAGGAGATACTTATTTAGCTTCAAAGATCACACTTAGCACAAAAATCTACTATTCTCAAGCTAAAATGAGATATAAACCAGTCTTGTCACTTCAGGGGGTGACATCCTTGTGGAGCAGCCGGAATTCTCAGTGACAGATTCCAGACAAACCGAATAGATAACTTTAGGAGGTTGTTCACATGCTTACACATCCTGTGGAGACAATTACGGCACTAGAACATGTGGGCTCCCTCCCAAACACAAGTGAGCTCCTTGCTTTGCTGCAGAGCAAGAGCTCCAGTTAAACACCAACAGGTAGCATTAACTTACACCCTAGAACATCTCCCAGTAACTCATCTGTACACCTAGAGAAAACAATGGGCACTACCTTCAAGTCTTAGGAGATACATTCAGCCAAATTAGAAATAGCAAGGTGGGGGGAAAGAGAAAAACTCCTCAGATTTACTTCCAGGATTAAGCAGGCAGTGGTTCAAATTCTGAGTTTAAATGCCTTCCTCCAACTTGGGGAGTTGAAGGAAGGAACTTCAAAAGTTCTTACAACTTTTATACTTGAAGTGTTTCAAAAAGCTTGACAAACACATGAAATCTTGCTTCCCTGGAAAAGAACACTACACAATATATTATTTCATAAATAAACAGAAGCTAAAGGTCAGGCAAGTTGGTTATCAATGATCTCAGAACACAAGTTCCTATTATGTATTAATTTGCTCCTAGGAATGCCTTGATTATAATCCTTATCCTAAAAGACATCACTTATTTCTTATCAGTCATTTCTTTGCAGCTCACTGAAACAGCAGACATCAATCTGAGCAATGTTTTCACATCAATCTAAAACTCACTCATTTGCTTGTTCTGCTCTTTCAGACACAAATCCCAATCCCAGAAATGTATTCACGTAAATCAACTCCCTACACAGCACCATGACCTTAAAATCAGCTACAGGATGAGAGAATAATTCTTTGTATCGTATCAAGAACAACCTTCCCAAAACAAGGAAAGCTACTTCTATCTTTCCTCCCGCACAGCTCAGGAACTTCAGGTTGCTGAAAATGTTTTAAAAAAAGAAACTCAGTCATGTCTCAGCAAGAGTAAGTCTAAAGAGCCACCATATGTAAGTACTTCTGAATTTTTTCAGTTGTTGACCAATGACAAATATAGCATATCTGCCCATGCAGAAACTTAGAAAATATTTTTTATGCCTTGTTCACCTTAGATAGTTGAGGTTAAAGACAAAACCTAAAATACTAACAATTAGTATAGTAAGTTTAAGAAGAAAATGCAGCCTGTAGCAAAAAGTTGAAAAAATGCACTCAGGCAGCTCACAGATCACACTGTAGGCACAGCATGCAGCAACAGTAGAAAAAGAAATTAAGTAAATTAAAAAACAAGGCAACAACTCAGCCTGATTTTAAAGTTTAAAACTTCCCATTCGAAGACTGCCATGAATATCAAAAATCACCCCAGAGATGGGGTTTCTTCATAACCACAATACAAGAACAAAAGCAACTTCAAACCTGACTTATATAAGGTGACATTTGAGCGAAATTTGGCAGTTTTCCTTACGAATGTCCTTGAAACTTCCATGGACTGTGATAAGATGTACAACAATCTACCAACAACAGGCACAAAGTTAAAACTACTTTTATTATAGTGCTGAAGCGAAGCCTGTGATTGTGCTGGCACTGGAGACCAACACCACTGTGGTTCACTACCAAACCAACAAGGACATGGAATTTATACCTGCATTTCCATCTGCTTATTACATCTGGTTTGGAAGTTGGGTAAACTCAAAAGCTGAGGAGGGTGTGACATTGCCATCAGGAGATAAATGCTCTTCTGTTACCCTGGAGGAAAATCCCCAGCCCTTCTCCCCCCTGACAGACCTGCTCCTATCCAGGCTGGCCAGCACGAGGTAGTGTCACTATCATTATTAGGGCAGGAAGAGAAAACAATCCCTCATCTACCACAGCACCTCACTCCAGTCAGTGCTACTTTATTAGTACAGTCAGTAAGCAAACATTAATCGCTAATATTTAAGCAAACCACAGGGACTGCAGTTGACACGAGGTACCTAAAAAGTATCAGGACTCTTGCAAGACGTGGCTCAAGCATTCCTGTCCATCCAATACGAACAAGAGCTGCCTGGCCTCCTAAAGCAGGACAGACTGCCATGTTTAAAACAATGCTTTTACAACAATTCAAGTAAAACTGTTCTGTGCTAGAAGTATTTCAGAAATGTTTTTAAGTTGCAGGCAAGTGAACACGAAAAGGAAAGAATACAGCCTTCCTCAACTCCGCTCCCTGCTTTCAAAAATAATTCCAGCTGAAAAAACAAAGAGCTACTGCTATTACTTGAGGAGGTGCTGTAACACGATTATTGATTTTAGGGTAAGCTCGAACCTAACAGCTGTTAAGCAACACTTAGTAATGGTACAGGAGGAGTTATAGGCCTCTCCTGTTACACTGCTGCTCTTGTAACTATTCCAACCTATCACTCTGCTTTATTTCACTGTACAGAAAGCCCTTCTGCAGGCAGGCACAGATCATCCATAGCTGTACGTGCAGGCTCGATCACCTAAGTTGTTCCATGACTGAAGTTCATAGGCAACTAAGAGTGACATGTGCATTTTTCCACTGCTAATGATGATACAGCTAATTAAAGGCCATTTATTACAGGTGTGCTGGCACTTCTATGACCTTGAGAAAACTATGGAATAATCTAATGCTTTGAGATTATTAAACAACACAGTGATGAAAACACAGAAAACTGAAATCAAAGAAAGCTGAGCAGTGCTGGGAGGGAAAGAAACCAGTTCTTGAGCAGTAAAGCAGTAGCATATCCTCAGTTTCAATCTCTGGGCTCTTTTAAATTATTCAAATTGCAGTGCTGCCAAACACAATCAAACTTCTCCTGATGCTCTGAAGCACTGCCTTTTCCTCCCTGTAAATCAAGCCAGGTGAGTTGTCACTCCGTATCTCTCAGGGAAATCTAATTGTACTGTAAACTATCTCTAGTTGGCTTGCAAATCAAGCAATTGAAACCAATCGTGGCACATGGCATCTCCTAGGTTTTGTTTAACTGTGCCCAGTCCAATCGTTCTGCTTCCAAATTAAGTGAGAGTTACACAACAAAGATGCTAAAATAGTTCAGTGTTCCAGTGCAGTGCTAAAAACCTCACATGATCCAACTCAGCGTTCGAGTCAGTACAACCCTCACAAGTCCCAGGTGCCCCCTCGCCAAGCGTACGGCAGAGACTGCTACGAGCTCTCAGCTTTTAAGCCGTTCTTGAGGAATAACCACACTTTAAAAAGCACACTGCGCAGACTCCAGCACACCCGAGGCTAAACACCCAGCCAAAGCCATGTCCCATCCCCACCAGGGGACAGATTACAGGCAAGAGCAGCGCTGACAGCGGAGCGCACCAGCTCCATGTGGGGGACGGGCCGACATGGCTCAGTCACCTCCTTCCCCGAGCTGCCCGGGGCTGCTCCCTCCGCAAGCCGACTCGGCCCCGGGAAAGTCGGCGCCCTCCAGGCTACCTGGCTCCGGTCCCGGCACTGTGCAACGCTCATCAGCATGCTC
>VXAZ01002262.1:419795-464409 GCA_013399875.1 Gymnorhina tibicen
GCCGGAGCCCCCGAGGGCAGCAGCGGGAGGGGGAAAGCGCTGCGGGGCCGGGCGGTGCAAGGGTAACGCAGGGCTGGGGAGAGAGACGGGGAGACACAGACACACACACAGACGCACACACAGACACAGAGACCCAGACATGCACCCAGCTGCCCGGCCCGGCCCCCGGGCTGAGGTGAGGGGTGGGTGCCTCCCTCACGGCCCCGCACCCCGCATCACGCTGACACGGAGCAGAGGGGCTCCAGCGGGGCACAGGGTGAGGAGGCCCCCAGGCCACTCAAAACGCCTCCTCAGGCTGCGCATCCCTCGGGGGTCCCTCACGCCCTCGGCCGCAGCACCCGGCGCAGCTCGCTCATGCAGAGCACGCAGCCGGAGCGTCACCCGTGTGCTGGTGTCCACCTCCATCCACCCTCACCCTGCTGGGCCCTGGGGACAGCCGGGAGAGCGACCGGACCGCTCTGCATTTCCAGCTCCTCGCTGTAGCACTGCTGCTGCACTCGGGCTGGAAACACGCAGGAGGACGGCTCTCAATCAGAACAAGCCACACAAGTTTCCAAGGAACTAAACATTCCTGCTGTTTCTGGGGTTTGCAAGAGTCTTGTTCCTCTCAACCCGAACTGACCTTGCTTCATCCTTTTAAAAGGCCAGCTGTGAAAGCGAGCTGCCCTTACTGCACAGAGTTTTTAAGTCTGTGAGGTTTCCTATTGCTAAAGGTTGTGTAAACCTTCACAAGCAAATTGGTCAGTATGACCTTGTCACTTGTTAGAAGAACACAATGTCCAATAAATCATCATGTGAAGTGAGCAGCAGGTTTGCAAAACCTCACCGTGGCAGTGCTCTCTGTAGAAACCATTTTTCTTAGTCTTTAGCTGTGCTAACTTACTTGGTCCTGGAAAGGCAGCTTGTGAGTGACAGCAATCTTAAAAGCAGACAAGAGTGTGGTTCTGCCAAAATGGAGGTGGAGGGAAAGCTCAGAAGAGATCTTCAGAGTAAAAACCAACTAACTATCACGGAAGCACCTAAAACTGCTTTCCAAACCTTGCTTCCCACCCTTTACTATCGAAGCAGCACAGAAGGGGTTTCCTAACACAGGGGTTCATGACACCTCCTGCTGTGTTTACACTGGCAGTCCTTGTGTCAGAAAGTTTAACACCTACAACACATGAGAAAGAGATTAAAACGTCTAAAAGATGCTGTAATCACAGCAAGTAAGAACTGCAGAAGGATACAACGATCAAACTACTATCATATATTCAATTCTAGTTATGACACTTGGATTAGTAAAATATGCAGTTCTGTAAAAGAACTTCATTATTCTAGATTTACATCAGCATAAATGGAAGCAGGATTCAACCCCTTTGTACAAAAGTGTTCATATGAATGCTAGAAAAAAAACCAAAAATGTTACCATTGGCCTTTTGCAGTTTAATATCCTCTACTTATTTGATGAAAATGAGCGTGCCATTGCTTGTCCTTCTAACCTCATATCAAGTCAAGGAAAACTTTTCTTTCCATCAGAAAGAAGGCAGAGCACACTCTGTATAGAGAGGTATTTCAGAGATATTTCAGGCAATCCGGCAAAGGGAAATAGCTTGAAGTAAAACACATTGAAAGCTAGAAACATTGTTAGCTGGAAAATTCAAGCTTCAGCAGCTCAGTATGAAATCTAAAAAAACCGGGGGGGAAAACGCCACAATATTAAAGAAGTTTCCTAATTCTGCTGTCAGTAACCAGCCTTGTTCCTGGTCAAGTCTGGAACAGTTTATGCAGAGAAGAGTAAATAGTGCGTGTTCAGACAGATAGATTTCTGCTTCATGCAACAGGATTTGCTGCTGCTGTAACGTGAGAGCAGAAGTCGAGAACTTGGAGGTCAGAAAGCTCAGCCTTAATTCTGTCCCCTTATGTTTGCAGGAAGGAAGGAGACATTTTCTGAGCTGAGGGTTTTGCTATCAACATGTCTTCTCCTGGTTGCAAAGGTCCTCATCTCCACCACAATCCCAGCTACATTCCTCTGAGCCAGGCTAGGAAAGCAGTTAGGATTGAAACTGCTTAAGCTGGCTGTGGATTTGGCCTGGAAGGAGCTTGGGAACAACTGTGCAAACCACAGGCAGGCTGTGGTGGGAAGGGATTGCTGGAGCAGAAGGACATCTGACCCGCAAGTGCAGGCTGGGCCAGTAGTCCCCTCAGCCACCAAAGTCACAGTTTTGTACTACAGGCAGCATCTTCTCCTGGATTTGGCTATGCTGCTCTAAAAACTCTGCAGCCCCAAACCCACTCTGGGCCAGTCAACACCACCAGTGTCACTCGTACAATGAGACAAAGGCTGCTCAGCCACACTGCTTGGAGAGCTGACCCTTCCTGCAGCTGGAAGGGAAACAGCCACCACAATGTCTCCTGGTCTTCAGGCATCACAGGAGACTGGCCAGTTCCTGACCCACGCAGGCAGAGGCACCCACTGGACACTAGGAAAGGCTGAATCAGACTTGGGTTCTTTACACCTTTCCATGTAAAATGTTTCTCTATCCTCATCGGCTAACCTGTGCAATGCAGTTGGATTTGTTTAAGGTGATCTGTATGATGACAAATCCTTAAGCCAAACACCTACCTGAAGCATGCTGAGCACCTCTCCCAGGCTGGGGAACAGAGTCATGTCCCACTTTGGAGGGCTGAGGGTCCTGGGATGAGCTGGAGACGTCTCCGTTGGTGCTTCTGCGCTTACGAACCTCTTTCCTCATTTGCTTCAGGCTGTCGAGTCCAAACTAGTGACCAGGTGATTCCCACTCCTCCTTCCAGACTGTGCAGTGCTGCAGGCAGCCAGGAGCTGAGGACAGACAGCTGCGAGATAAAGGTGGCTCTTCTGAAACCCACCCTGTCCACAGCAATAAAGCAACTCCAACCCTCTGGCTGCAGTTGCTAGGACCACCCAGGGCTTCCCAAGGAATAAGACTGGGGAGGCAAGGAGAGGTCAGCTCTGCAGTGGTGAACCAGCGCTAGCACCGGGCTCAGCCAGGGCAGGCAGTGGTCAGCTGCCCTCCCACCAGACACCACCGAGGGAGCTGTGTCACTAAGGCAAGTCTGAGGTGTCCTAACAGACTCCCACTGGGAAATCCATCTGGATCTCGGGCTTGCTCCCGGAGGTAAACACGTGCCCTCCCGGAGTTTGGAAAATCCCTGCAAGGCACCTCGTCTAGCTTTTCTCTGAAAAACACCCAGGTTGCAGTACCACAGCCCTGTTACTCATGAACTTCATCTACTCACAGCTCCCCACCTCTTCCAGCTGGAGCGCTCCTCCCTCTGCTCAGTGCCAGCTGGCGCTGGAGGATGTGCTGCTCCCTGAGCCCCTGCCCACTCTGCAGCTGGATCCTCCCGTTGCCTCCCTCTTCCCAGCACCCATTCCTGTGCCCTGCCCACATGCAGGAACACGCTGCTCGGTCCTGCCCAGGCTGGTTGATGTTTGCCTCACCACCTCGGCAAAGATCTCAGCCCCGTAAACAGGCAATCTTGGTTTCCTATGCATTTTTTTTTCTGGTGCTCTCCATTTCCCAAGGGCATCTCTCTCGTATTCAGGGCTGCCTTCATTTGTCACACAGGTGATCTAAAAGTTGCTGTGCGTCATTAGAGTATGCTCAGCACAGCCCCGAGCTTGTAGCTACCTGTGTGTGTTTGCTTAACCTGGGGCTCACACAAGCAGAGCCAAGGTGAGACACGGCATGAATTCAAGCCTGGTTCTTTTTCAGAGAACTGCAGGAAAGCAGAGGCATTTGGGAGGAGAAAACAAGTTGGGAAGGAGGGAAAAAAAACCACTTTACTAAATCTCCTGAAGCTGTCCCACATGCTGAGAGGAGATGCCTTTTTAGCTGGCTGCAGGACACGTGCTCGAGAGAGAGAAAGCAGCCCCTCCCATACACTAATTTATAGCAAACTGAGTGGGAAACGTTTCATTTCTTCTCTGATGTTGACCCGGGAGCTGCTCCTCTGGGGAGGAACGCTGTAATAACATTGAATTTTAGCCATGAGAGCAGCTCAGAGCAAGTTGCTAGGCACCAGCTGCAAGAATTGCCTGCAGGTGCTCTTGCAGGAGAGGTTGGGCCGGTTGATTGGGCTCTCCTGGTACAGCCGGAGTGCCAAATACCTTTGAAACGGGCATAATCCGTTCTCAGCCTGAAGGAGCTATTGCACAATCTTCCCGGGATTAAGGGTTTAAATCGAGGGACTGTGTCACTGCCGGGGAAAGGGCAGTGGGCAGGCTCAGGAGCCACGCTGGCCTGTGTGGTACCTCTTATGGGGGCTCTCTGAGGTGGTGGGATGCAGCCTGCCCGGGGAGGTGACAGTCTTGCAGGGGCATGTGGAAGCCATCTCCCTTGTCCTGCCCTGTCTACATCTTATCAGGGTGATTGAAGCCTTCAAAGGATTAAATGGCTAAGTGGTTTTCTTCTGCTCCCGGAAGTGAAGCTCCATAGCCAGCTGAAGCTTTCATTGCGAGCATTTGCTCAAGCAGAGTCCTATCATTTCAGTCTGTATAAACACAGCGTGATTTCCATCTCACTCTTATGCAACAGCACAAGACGAGGCTGCTTTTAAAGTCTGAGTTAGATACTGGCTCCTGTGAAGGCTGCAGTGCTGCTTAGAGTTCCAGTATGCCTGCAAACCCCAGGGCTGCCCCGCTGCAGAGATGTCCCTTTCTACAGCCAGCATATTGCTTCCAGCCTCACCTGGAGGCCAGCTCTGCATCTCTAAAAATGAGAAGCGCCTCTCGGGTTTGGATCCCCTTGGTGTCATTTCCAAATGACCCTTTAGGCCATCAAGGCCACCACAGAGAAAGAGCTTTCCCACACCCCCAGACTCTATCTTCCAAACCTCTTGTCCTAGAAAAAGAAGAATTGCTCAAGCTGTCACTGTGACACCCATCAAATGTCTTGCATAGATAATCACACCAGCCCCTGAAGTCACACAGCTCTCTCCAAGAGCTGTGTCTGTTTTTCTGGTACAAACATCGAGGCTCAGGGGAGGAGGAGTCCCCGTGTGATCAGTGACTGGGCTTCAGCCTGTACTACCAGTGCTTTGTCTGCATGGTGCAGCATGCAAAAATCAGGCTGCCAGGGACAATTTGGGGAAAGTACTCCACCATCACAGAGGCCTCAGTGACTGTTCGGAGTCTCACTAGGAAAAACGCTGCATAGACATTTCATTCTTTAATGTAATAAAATCAGACTGGTTTAGCTTAGTGTGCTGCAGGTATTTACTAGCAAACACTCCTATCAGCACTGGCTGTGGCTTTTAGAAGAGGATATTTGTCCTTGCAGCATAACTGATCCCTCATATCACAAGCCAGCTCCTCCCAAAGCATCACCATGTGATCCTGATTTGAGGGAAGCAGCACAGCTTTACACCTGGGGAGGGTGTTTGGAATTGAGCCCCGTGCAGGTAGACCTGGCTCCTGGTTGCATGTGGGGTTAGGAATGATGGCCCTGGCATACAAAGGGTGCTAATTACACAGCAGAGTTTATTTGCATCCTTTGCAGCTACATGACTGACTTGCTGGGTGAGGCTTACAGGTCCTCACGAGGAAGTAGGTGGTTTATTCCCAGGGTTTCACATGCTTGTTTTCCATGCAAGTCCAGACTAGCTGCATAGAGATGAGTTGTGCTTAAGAGAATTCTGCTGAATTCCCACAGCAGAATCTGACCTGCAGCTCTCATTGTCCTTTTCTGGAAGGCAAACCCCTCCAACACAGGGTCGTGCACACACCCGTGGATAAGGCTGCATTAGCCCATAGCTCTATCAGGGCAGGATGGGTTTGGATGTCATTTAGCCACATGGTCACAGCTCACTGTACCCAGCTCAGGAGAAGCTTTGGACTAGCACAGGCTGCCTTGCCAAGGACTTGGGTACCTCAAAGACAGGGTAGCTGCCAGCAGGAGCTGGCATGAGACCCAGTGATGGCAGCACCCAAGAAACCCGGGTGAGGTGGGGACCTGAGCTTCCCCCACCAGCACCATGGGTTTACGAGAGGGTACCTGAGGCAGCAGCACCCTTCAGGGCTGGGATCACTCCTGTGCTCCAGTCAGGCCTGGATCTAGGTCGTGATCCTTAACACACTGATGAAACTGTCTGGATCTAGTCTCAGGTACTGAAGCAAAGTCTGGGCCTCAGTCTAGACACAAAGGGCAAGACCAATTCTGTGGTCTGTGTTTGTAGGTTCAGTCGGGCCCCTAGGCCAAGCTAAGGACACAAGGTAGAATGTGCCATTTAATCTGGCTGTATTAATGTGTGAATTTAATTAGATTTCATCTCTTTTCAATAAAATCTAGAATATGCTGTTGAAAAATTGTATTTAGTCTTCCTCCAAGAATTTTTGCATACATTTGAGCAGGGAACTTGCAGCACAAGACGATTGCAATGAAATGAGAAACCAAGTTTTAGCGAAACCCGGAGGGTGGGGCTGAGATCAGCATCCTGTCATTTTTGGATTTGTGAATCAGATTCAGAGGCTGTCCTGCCCCCTCTCCTCCAGGAAGATTGTACAATGGATTTAGGTGCTGTCCTGTATGATCACTCCATGGCAGCTGTCTCTGTGCACCCAGTCAGCCACAAAAAGCACAGTATTGCATTGGCTATGATCACATTTAGGTAGTTTGACAAAAAAGGCTCCAGTGACTCATCACAAGGAAAAACTTAAAATTGTTTGGAAATGTTAATCAGGGGGATATCACCTGTTTTGTTCTTCTCAAGTAATGTTAACTTGCAAGAAATAGAGAAATAATGAGAGAAGGAGAGGGAGACAGCAAGCCTCGCTGTAGCAAAGGGCTGGAAACCAAAAGGCAAATTCATTTGAGATCGAGGGATTAAGATCCATTCATTTGACCCCAGATTAAAAAGTGGATGAGCACAACAAAGAATAGCTTAAAACACTTGGGAAAGTGTAAAGGAAAATCAAGCGGGATTAAATTAACAAAACAGCTGCATTAAGCCAGAATGCTTCCCCGATCACAGGCAGCAAATCCAAGTAAGGAATGCCTCAAGCTTCCTCAGTGCCATCTAGTCATCCCCCAGCATTTATATTTCACAGCCACCCTCTGAGTTAAATCAAAAGGAACTCGCCCTGCCCCACACCAGTTTGTTGCTTGTACTGAGCTGCTCTCCCTCACCCTCAGGGGAGCACAGCCACCTGCCAAAACCCCTTATTAGGAAGAAATTACCCAACAGAAGTAGGCTAGCTAGCTGTAAATGCCTGCTTGAGGACAGGAATCCCAGGGCAGTGATGCTCAGGCTCTGAGTGCAGTGTGGCCGCTTCCCAGTTTTGCTTTGTGAGCTTTCCCCGCCAGCGTGGTTTCTTTTCCTGGACTTGGCCTGTATCTCCTAGGGAAAATCATCCAGCTCCCTCGAGTGACTGCTTACTTGCAGCCAACACAGGTCATCAGTAGCCATTCCCCCAGGTTCCCCGATGTCCTCCAAGTGCCCAGTTCAGCTGCTTTCTTCTGCAGCACCTTTGAAATCATTAGCACAGCGCTGTTAAATGGGTGTCAGTCCCAGGTGGGCAGCACAACCCGGCTGTGGCACTGGTCCAAGCCCCACGTGCCGGTCAGCAGCTCGTGGCAGGCCACGGCTCTGGCCCAGCCTTGGCTCCACTGCAGGTTTAGGAAATGAAGAGAGCAGTCATGGGCTGCGGGGCACAGAGCTGTGCTGGATGGATGCTGGCTCTCCTCCTTGTCCAGATCCAGCGGAGACCCAGTGTCTCTGTGACAGGCACAGTTCCCTGCTCGCACACTTCAAGCCACAGAATCCCACAAACACCAGCCTTTCCTCACCATGGCCAACAAACACCAGCCTTTCCTCACCATCCCCACTGCGACCATCCTACAAACAGGCGGTGTCCTTGAGAGTGCCTCTGTCACTGAAAATTCCTTGCAATGAGGAACCCCAAGGCTGGGAAGGGTCTGAGCATGGGTCTGCCCAGAAGCAGTATTACTGCTTTTCCTTCTTCTCCTTCTTGTCTGGTGGACAGAGATCCTGTTTTTCCAGCAGCCCCACTGCCAGCTGCAGTGGCCTGGCAGGCGCAGTGACCCCGAGTGATTATTTAACAGCGGATTGTATAACAGAGCAGGGCAGACATTACATTTCTATCTCTGACCTCAGCCCTGGGACATCTCCCACCCATAAAACTTCCAGTCTAATCTTTCAGACCTCAGAGGAGCAGCCTTAGGCATCTGACACCATCCTTCAGAGATGAGTGACCAGTAGGGACCAGGTAGCTCTCAGCAGGAATGGGCTGCCCAGCACATCTCAGTCTCACAGAAGGGAAAAGAGGAGGGAGTCTAACGTTCCACATAATGTTTGCACAAAGGCTCAGGTTTGGAGCCCAGATCCTGCTGAAGTTTTCAAGATGACCCTGAAAAGTCCCTCTGCTCCCTGCAATCCATCTGAGTGAACCACTACACTCGCCTCTCCATTCAGAGTGAGCTGTGCCAGCAAGGTGAAGATGGATGAGCTGGCCTTGAGCAGGGCAAGCCAGCTCCAACAGCTCCTCTGGGCTCCAGCCACACTGCCTCTGGAATCTGGGAGCAGCTGAACCCCTTGGACTACTCCAGAAGGGGTGGACAGTGCCCAGGAGGCAGTGGAGAGGTGCCTGCTGCTCTGAATAGTCCAGAACTCAGGACATACCAGCCTTGTGCTGGTGATGTCCCCAAACTGTGTTGCTCTTCCGTGGGGCTGAGGAGACAGTTCAAGGCAGTGGCCTGCAGCCCTCAGTGGTCAGGAGGATGCTGTGGTGTTGCAAGGAGATGGGCATGGGCATGCCTTGCTTATCAGTGCTGGGCACGTGCCAGCTGGCTCACACTCATTCAGAAATCCATCAAAACCAGCTTCTCCTGAAGCCTTATTGGAGCAGACACAACAAGGAGCTTGTTTCTGAGCTTGACTTCAGCATGTCCTGGCTCTAAGCATCCCCTTTCAGCAGGACTTGGTGGGTGTGAACAGCCCCTCCAGGATGAGCATGGATCTGCTGGGAGCTGGAGAGGTCTAGCAGGGCCACCGGGCTGGTTGAGGTCAGGGAACATTGCCTACAGGGAGAGGTGGAGACACCTCTTGGCTTGGTTAGATGTGAAGGAGAGGAGGCTGGGGTGATTTAGCAGAAGTCTACAGTGACTTGGAGGGCAGCTAGAGGGAAATGAAGCCAAAGTCTTTCCAGCAGGTAAGTCAGCCTGGCTGGTTCAGACAGGGTGTCGGGAAAAGCTGCTTCCCCAGAAGGGTGGTGCAGCCCTGGGACATGGACCCAGAGTGGAGGGGTTTCCATCCTTTTGAGTTCTTCAGCCTTAGCTGCCCTGACCCAGCTTTGGCAACAATCCTGCTCCAAAGGTTGGCTGAATCTGAGACCCCTTCTCACCAGCACTTTCTTTGGGAGGCAATTCTACACCAAATTGAGCCGAAATTGGGCTCCTGCCTTGAGCCATATGTGCCAACTTCCATCAGACACTGCTCCCATACAACTTACCAAGATGTACCTGCTCGGGGGTGCAGCAGTCCAGAGATGATTTCACAGCAGCCTGAGCTTAGGAGCACACAGTTTACCAACAGCCACAGTAAAAATAAGTCCAAAGGGCAAGATCAGAAAATCCAGTATTTAAAATCTGTGACTCTTTCCACAGCTGGGCCAGGGAGGCAGATGCTGCCATGTGGGTCTAACCATTAACCAGGGGGCTAGAGAGCTGTGGTGCTCTCTGAAGAACAGGGTGCTGTGCCTGAGGTCTGTGTGTGCCAACACCGGGTGAGGATGTGCAGCAAGGCACAGGGATGTTCCTGCAGTGCCCACGCTGAGTCTGGAGACTGCTACCATGTCTGACCCCTCTGCACCCTTCAGCAGCAACCAGCTCTCACAGCTCACCTGAAACCATGTCTGACCAACTCCTTGGCAGGGAAGAAAAGAATAAGAAGGCACATTAATGTATTTTTAATAGGTTACATAAACAGTTAACTTCAAAGCTTCCTTACAAACAGGTGACACAAGATGCCAGTGCTTCCACTGAGAGGTGAGCCAGGCATTTAAAGAAGAAAACACTTTGGCTGTCTCAAAGGCAAATAGCCCTCCCCTTAGAGGAGACAAATCTCAGCTGGAAGAAGCAGCTTCCATTTGCTAGGAGTATTTTGATTTTTCAAAGCTAGTCTATTTTATTTACAGGCAATGGGGAACTGGATAGGAGCAGGTCCTTGGATCTTTAAAGCCCCCTGTGCATGCCCGGTGCCGGCAGTGCTGCGCTGGCAGGGACAGCCCTGCCTGGCCCTCACTCCCCTGGAGTGATGCAAGAGGTGCCTTTGCACTTTGCCTCAGTAGGAAAGCAGAGCTGGCAGCAAACTCGCCCGGGAGGCAGCGCAGGAGGCCGGGGGTGAAGGACCACAGCTCACTCACCATAAGGCAGGGTGGGTAGCAGCTCCGGGCAAAGGGCATGCCCAAGGAGTGTGGCCGGGGGCAAGTGCTCCCTTATCACACACTCACGTGGCTATGTTTACCACGCTGCTCCTCCAGCTGTCTGTCAGCTGGAGTTTCTACCCTGCTCAAAGGGCAGGGGCTCACAGTGACTTTCGCCATCTGTCGAACGGGTCTAGCAGCGCCTTCACGCCCAAGGACAGCCGGCCACGCTGCAGGGCAGGGGTGTTCCCCATGTCACAAGGATCAGGGGTGTCCTGGCATGGAACAGGCCGAGATCCGGGGCCCCAGGTCTCCCCCAGGCCAGCAGGACAAGAACCCTGGTGTTCACTGCCTGAAACAGCTGTGGGAGTGGGAATGCCAGCAGCTGCCCTCCATTTTCAGTCTACTCCTCTCCTGTCCCCAGCAGGGACAGCACAGCAAGTGGCTCAGAGTCTGGAGACAGAGGGCTGCCAAAAATGCCGAACCACAGCTGGTTCTTCTTCTCCCCACAAGTGTTATAAAATCCACGGCTAAGTTTAAACACCAAAGACCGTGGCCTCTGGCTCTAGGCTGACCCTTGGAAACACGTGCCCCAGCCTGAAAGAAGGGAGCATAAACAAAAGGAAAACCCAAAAGGAGCAAATCCAGAAGGAAAGCACAGCAGGAACAAGCACAGCTGAAGCCAAGAGGGGAGGGCAAAGGAACAGCTTTCCAACAGGCACTACTACGCAGCTGCTGTACAACTGTTGCAACATTCCTGTTCTGAAACCCCATCTAAAGCCAATTTTTCTTACATGGTAATGAGGACAGAAAACACAAAGAAGGTGAAAAATTCCCAAAATAACCAGCATGGTTAACGTGGTATCAAAACAACTGTTTTGTTCTGGGTAGAAGTGGACTGTCTCCAAGTTTGAAGGTGCCCCCATTCTCTCCCAGGAGTGAAGATAACACTAGGGAGTCCAGAGAACAGCCAGAGCTTGACAGCTCACGGCTGGCAGGATCAAGACTTTGCCCAGATCCTACTTTGGCCCAAGGCAGCCTCCACCAGTGTTAGGGTTTCCCCTTCACCTGTGTCTTCCTTCTGCAGCTCATCATTATGGGAAAATGTGCCCACAGCCTCTCCCTCCCACCCAGTCTCCCTTTTGCATCTCCCACTTGTTTTGCCAATGTGGCAGTGGCAGTAAAGTCCCTGAAGCCCCACCCCCCCCACAAACACCCCCCTTGTGGTCTCAACATCCTTCCAATCCAGCTCTCATCTCCTGCTTTGTGCCTGGTGAGAGGGGTGTCTGTACCTCGTGACCGTCTGAAAACAGGCTCCTCCTTGAAAAAAGCCACCAGAGAGCTCATCAGGCAGACAGGGTTTGCTGCTCCCTGCGTGGGGGTGAGCTCCAGACAGAGCCCGCAGGGCATGGCTCAGGAGTGGCACCATCCAGCAGCCAGGCAGGAGCCAGGGAGACAGACACAGCCCCACCTCTGCCAGTATTTCCCTGGTGCCCCCACCATGAGAAGTGAGACAAGCAGAGCCCGGAGGAAAATCGGGAGGAAAGGGAAGGGGACCCAGTCCCACCCTCTCCAGGTAAACGTGCAGGCTTCCTGCATCTCTTTTGTGAGCCCTTTGAGGCAGATGTCTCACCCCACGGGGGACCCTCTGAGCTCCACCTATGCCGCTGTGGCAGTCACTTTGTCATGCCTTTCACTGCCTCATTGCATTTATTTAATTACTTCTCCTCAGGAGTGGCATTGCTCACATCTTTGGCTGTTGGGTCCTTTTCCATTCTGTCCCCAGTGGAAGCAATCACGCTTGTCTTGCAAGATCTGTTCTTCCTAAGCCAGGCTGCCATTTATCCATTATTATTGAAGTATCAAAGGCATTTGCACATGTTCAGAAGCACACCGGCTCCCTCAAGGAGGAGGGATGAAATATCACCTCTTGCCTGATAAATTGCTTACACAAGTGGAATCAAACCCAGGTTTCTGGATTATCCAGTGGGGCTCTTTTGCAATGCTGCTCTTAGGAAAAGGGTTGCAGAGATGTCTTAGCTCACACTCCAGAGCTGGCAAGACTGCAGGAGAGATTCAGACACTGAGTTTTCCAGCTTGGGTGCCTCTGGGTAACCCAGAGGAGATTCCAAAGTCAAGGATGGGTTTCTGCAGAAGCAACCTTACACACTGCCCTCTCCAAAGCACAGCTGTGCTCAGCCACATATGTGGCTTGCTGCCCTTGGCTGTGCCCTGCACAGTCTCTCTCCTCACTCACAGATGGCTCAGCAAATTCTGGAGTGGCCATTCTGGTGAATGAGAGTCCAAACTCAAGCACCTGGGAGTCCTTCTGCACGTCTTGGCAGGTCCTTGAGGGTGATCCAGTGCCGATGCTGCAGGACAGCATCCCATGACCTCAAACAGCCCTCCAGCACGAACCAAAAGCCGTGTCAGATCTACTTCAGAGAGTTTGTCTAAGATTTCACTGTCCCCAGTTCGGCAGAAGCCAACACACGCAGTCCCGGGTGCTGAACTCGAAGGGACCTGGATTTCTTGCTGCCACCTGCTGATCCCTGCCAGCAGGGCAGGCTCTGCCCTGCTCCCTGCCAGCTCTGCCCAGAGCCCCCAGCCTGGATCCACGGGAGGAAACAGCAGGACTCACTGCCCCTGTTCCCCAGCCCCCGTTCCCTGTGAAGCACTAGACAAACCCAAAGCCTGGGTATGAACAGAAACACAAAAGCAGTGGCCTCTGTGTCCTGATTCTCCTGGTTACAAGCTCCAAAATTACAGTTGTGCCTGCTTTTCTCCCTGGAGGACACTTAGCCCTGGGGAACAGTGGCCCACCACTGCTGTTAGCCAGGACAGGCCCACAGGGGAGCTTCCTCCTTGCTAACTCAGCCCATCACAGGGAGGGAGGGAAGGTGACAGCTGCAGACATGGAAGAAATACTAATACTAACAAATAATAACAGTAATAACAACAACAACAACAACAACATCATCTATGCCTGCTACTTTGAGATAGTAAGTTTCCTGCTTCAATTGACAGAAAAGTAAGTTGAGTGGATGCCAGGAAGCATTTCAGATGATCAGGTGTCCGGTCCAGAGATGCAAATCAGGTAAACTGCTGCAGAAACCTGACAACAGCAGAGCTGCAGGTGCTTGGTCCTGAAGGACCCTGCCCTTTCCTCCGTGGCAGCCTTCTGTATTTCAGATAAACAGGGCAACCCAGGATTTCATCACCTGGGCTGTGCCTGGCATAAAGCGAATTTGGGACTACACATCATCCAAGACCATTTTTTCATTCTTTTAAAAAACATTATATCATTTATTTATAGGCAGAACTACAGGCCCTGAAAGGAACCAGGAGAGGGAGGAGAGGCAGAAGTCTGTTGTGAAAGGTCTGCAGAGAAGTAGTTGATAAATGTCTTTGTGGCAATAGCTGCCTTATACTGCACTGTGCTCGTCTCCTCACTCCCACCAGATTCCTGGCAGAAACTGGTACCCCCTGGCGTCACAAAGCCCAGCAGGCAAAACCCGGGCACAGGCAGGTTATTCCATGTCAGCTCCATACAGCGCACAGCCCAGTGACATTCCCCAGTGGACTTGTGGGAGGACAAGGACAGGCACTTGGCTGTGTACCTGTGAGGACCAGTGCAATCCCCAAGGCCAAGCAAGCTGCATGGGCACGCTGCAGGGGAGAGCTGCTCCGTTTCATTAGGAAACCAAGAGGAATTGGCAAGAAAACAGGGAATTCAAAGATCCTGGGCCTCATGTATTCATCATGTGCAAGCCAGATGCCACAGAGCTACCTTGCACCAAGCCCAAAGCTATCTAAGCTGCATAAATAAAATCCATTTTGTGACAATCTACCAGACACCTGTGTGTAAACTCAACCAGCCTGGCTCTGAAAGCTTCTCTGCTTTATAGGCCAGCAGCACAGACATTGGTGTCTGTTCTATGCTGCTGCCACAACCAAGAGCCAAAGGTGTGCTCGTGTTCCCCCTGCTCCTTTGCTCAGCTCCCCTTTCACACAGCAGATAAGAACGGTATCTCCCAGGTGAGCACAGCTCAGCCTCTCCACCCACCCCTTCCTCAGATGTCAGCAGGGGAACTTGGTCTGTGCTTGGAAAGGACACAAAGCAAAATGCAGTTGTTATCAGCTTGGCCTCTGTGTTGCACAGCCCTGGGTACAAGGCTGACTCAGGGTTACTGGCAGGGTGTTTTGCTAAACAGACTCCTTAGCAAGCTGCAGGACAAGTGTGGACAAGTGTCTGAGCTCCCAGTGAAACCTGGAGCACTGGACAAATTGGTTTTAGGGCTCTTTCGTGTCAGGGCAGACTCCCACCCTCCTTGGCTCAGGAGCCAACCTCACAGCTGGCAGGCCTAAGCTCAAACCACACACACAACTCAAAGCAGGCACTCAACTGAGTGACACTTTGGAATACTGATCCACAGAGTCTTTAATAGGAACCAGGCTAATGCAAGGTACAGGCAGTCACACAGTGACGGGGGAAATGGGGAATATCAGCACCTCAAGAGCACTAAAAGATAGGAGCAGCTTAAGTGCTTGCAAAATGGCTTAAGAGCAGCTTCACATGGAAAGTGACTGCTGCTTAAGCAGCTTAAAGACGAGCCCCTCTCAAACATTCAGCTCTGAGCAGCTTAGTGCAGGAAGGTGTCCTGCCAAGCCTGTTGGGATGGCAGCACGCCACGGGAGAGAAACAAGTGTCCCCTTGGAGCACGGAGCCTCACCCCACACGCATTCCGCAGATGAACGTGTGCCATCCCGGCTTCGGAACCGCTCTGTCCTCCCCGTGAAAGGAGGCTTGTCCTCGGCCGGATGTTCTCCGGAAAGGTCTACAAAGCAGAGTTCCTAGAAAGCTGAGTCTGCTTTCAGCAATAAAATAAAATGGAGGCTGTGCTGTGCTGGCAGGCTCAGGCCAGGAGCTACAACTCTTTTCTTCCTAACAGTTTCAAACAGTAAGATTAGCTTCTGTTGTCCTTGCATCCTTGAATATCCCTGCCCTATTTCTTGGGAATTTTCAAAATGTGCAGAAGACAGAAGAACAAGCTTCAGTTGGAAGCTTTGGGAAATAAAAAGGAAAACCTCAATTTTTTTTTTTTTTTTTTTTTTTTTTTTTGCCATGCCAGGGTCATCAAAAGTGGGAGCACTGGAGGTAATGGCAGGGGCAGATTGAAGCAGCACTCAAACACGAATGATGTGTTATTGCAGCGTTGCACTCAGCTGTGAACTTGGGGTCCATATGCTTGAAGACCTGGTGAAGTGTTATCACCCTGTTTCTATTCATGAGAGAAACCTGTCCTTCAGACTACTTCAGGTAGGGTTGGTTTATTATTATTATTAGTAGTAGTAGTAGTATTATTAGTATTATTATTATTACTACTATTATTAAATGAAAGCTATAGCTGAAAAAAGCAAGACTAGAGAACATGTCACTTTGAAATAAGTCAATAGCTCAGTCCTAATCTGGAACCCTCTGGTTAGCTCTCACAGTTTCATGTTAAAAGGACACAAAAAGGAAGAGTTAGGGGCATATAAAGGATCCTTAGAAAGGCACAGGCAAGTCTTTGCTCATACAGCAATAAAAAGACGGAAAAATGCCACAGAAATCTTGGGCAAGGGGAACATATTTAAGTGTAACTAAAATATTCCAGTTTGAGCTCTATCCTCAGAACTCAGGAGTTTGTTTTGGATTTAAAATGCACCCCAAGAAGATGAAAGAACAAAAAGTTCAGTAAGTGGGATTCCCACCTTCAGCTACTGAAGTTTTAGGTTACCATGGTTCAATCAGAAGCCATGCAGCAACTTCAAAAAAAAGATTACCAGGTCAGTCTCTGACCACGCTATTTCTTAAGACACTTCTGAAGCCTTTTGACAGGATGCTTATCTAAAGCCCACTGATTTAATCTGATTTAGCAGTTACAGTGCTGTGGTTAACACAAGAGAAAATAGAAGCATAATCTATACTACATGCAAATCCCTGCATCCATGCCATTCAGTTTAAAACGGCCAGAAGTTTGCACTTTGCTGACAGAGAAAGTATCACCTAAATACAAACTGTGCTTCCTGAAATATCCAAAGTCTATTGTGTTAACAGCCTAAGAGACAGAAAATTTAGGCTTTTCAGTAAGAAGCACTCTAATAGCTTCTGGAGGCTTATTTGACTACTACCCACTTGAATTTTGAATGGAGCACGAACAATTTAATTTTTTTAGTAGCTTGAAGAAAGACGAAACCACAAATGGAAAGAAAAGATGGCAAGAGAAAATAAACAGATAATGGCTTATATGAAATTGAGTAATTACATCCTGCATTGTGCTCCAACTGCCAACCTCAGCCATCCCCCATCCTACAATCCCATTCCAGTGTTTAGTTCTGAATACTGCTATACTGCCCCTGCCAGGATTAATTTGTTTTCCTGGATCCCAGCTGCTTTGGAAAAGAGGGTTAATTATCTTGCCATAGCTGCTGGCTCCCTGGCACATTCCTGCAGGACTCATTCCCTTGCATGAAGACCCACTCAGGCTGCAGCTGCTCCATGAACACCAGAGAAGGAAAAGTTAAATAAATCGTGCCAGAAATTAAGACCAAGCTTCAGCAGCTGCAACAGTGAAGAGGAAGAGCAGGGAACCCATCTGAATTCATGCATGGCTCCAGCCCAGGGAGCTGGCTGGGAAAGGCCAGGACAGGAAGGCTTGGCACAGGACAGATAAAGCTTTCTGAACACAAGAAAAGGGACTGAGGTTACTTCCTTCAGAGAGCCATGGTCAAAGCACAGCACGAGTAGTCTGGCTGCATTAGGTTCCTCCACATCCTGTGGGAATTACAGTCCTTGGAGAAAGAAATCCTCTATTTTTAACAGGGAAAGACTATTACGCATCAGGAGACTAAACAGAACACAAATATTTTGCTCTTTTAACTTGATAATGCAGCTGTCTAGAAATGGATTGATCCTTTATCAAATCAGATGCTTTAGCAGTGGAACTTGGGGGCCTCACCATCCCAAAAACCCTGAACAGCTACTTGTTTCAGGTTATTTTTATCTGACTGTGGTTCTAAGGAACCCAAATGGCACCCTAGAAACATCCCATTATCACAGGAGTGAGAACATCTGATCACCCATCCCCACACGTGTCAATATTAATGGTGCAACTGAGAAGATACTTGAATTTCACAGCAAATCAGTCATGCAGCACACTTCTCTCTGACTGGTTAGACATAAAAATAGACATAAAGTAGACATGAAACCCTGGAATGGCTAAAAAACCCACTGGTAGCTACAGATGTGGGAATGCAAGGTATTTTCAAAAAAAGGACACACAAAAAAAAAATCCCAAGTATGTTTAAACACATCCCTGAGATGAAAAACTAATGGAGCAAAAAGTGTTCATGTTCCCAGACCTCAGTGCATTATTTAACAGAAGAGACTGAACGTCTCCTGCTAAGCCACCAGCACATTCAAACAAGTTCAAGAGCTGTTCACAAGAAAACACACAGCAGGAAAAGGAGCAAGTTGCATTTAATTACAACAGAAGGGTTTCAGCCAGTAACAAGCCAGCTTGCCCCAAACATTATCCCTTACTAAAGGACAGACTTAGTGACACCACATTCAGTTGTATAATTCCTTTCGCAAAGCAGGACACCCAAACACGTCCTCCATGGTTTCTTTTAAATCTTCTCTTTCATCACCCTAGCAATACACTCTATCTGGCTGTGGTGGTATAGAAAGTCAAAAAACAACTCTTCACACTTCTTGCATGTAAGGAAAAATAAATATAAACAAGACTTAGAGTATCATGAGAGAGAAGAGGAACATACCTCCACCTCAATACATCTTTATCTCCAATGAAAGGTGGTCAATTGTAAAAACAAACAAAACATCACCAACAAACAAAACCCAACAAAACAAACAGTGGGACAGACATGAAGATATTACATTGTGAATGACAGCTGCTCACAAGCAGGGCATGTGCATAGCAATGTTCAGTGTTTTGCTTGTATGACTTACGCGAAAGAGACAGGAAAAAACCCAGCATTGGGAGACCTTGCAGGTTTAATTTTAATCTAACAAGTATGGTAATACCACTGCCAAATGAGAGACAAACTTCACTCCCTTTGGAGCAACTAACTCACTGTTTGGGCTCTGTTCTAAAGAGTAAGATTAAAGGTGAACACAGGCCTCGTGTGTGGAAGAAGACCAACCTCATTCCTTCCTGAGGACAAGCACCCATCCTCGTAGGCCCAAGAGAAGACATTCTTTTCTTTTAACAGCAAAACACCAACAAGGAATCTTTCCTGTTCTCATGAATACATGAGTAAGATGATTATTTTGTGGAGAAAGAAGGTTGCACAATTCTTCAGTCTCCTCTCTTCTCTGCCCCACATGGCACAGGCTACTCATTCTGCATATGGGCCTTCCAGTTGCTATCAAGTCCTCTACGATATACCTGGAAGCATGCTCCATTTGATCTGGGAAGACACAGGAAAGATGCCTTTCACCTGAACATCTTAGGCACTGAATGCTGTGATCCACTGAGGACACCAAAACATTAAAGTGCATTTCTTTTTCTTTGTTTTTTAAATAAAACCTGAATGTTTTAAGGGTCATTCATCCCACATTTCAAATTGAAAACAAACTTATTTTTAATGCTCAACTACAAACAACTTCTGGAACTACATTAATACAACCAGCAATGCAAATTATGACAGAAGAAACAGGTTTCCACAGAACATTCAAGCTGATAAAAGAGAAATGAGAGACTGGGAGAGATCTTTTACAGTTAGAACATTAAGCTGCACAGAGCATTTCACTAGCAGCAAGATATGGCACAATGGACCTCTGCGCTGGAGCTGTCTGGAAGCAATTTCTGGGGAAAGAACACTGAGGCTGAAAGAGTCTCAGCAGTGCCCCTAAAATGTAAGTCTCTTTGCCACCTCACAGACAGGAGGCTGGGATTATTCCAAACCCTGTGCTGAAAGAGCTGCCAAAGAGCAGCTGGTTTTTAGTTCCCAGTTCAGACACATTAAAAGCCTGATGTGAATACCTAAAACGCTCGTTACCTGAAGCATGAACAAAATGGGAGGTAGACAGGGCAAAAACGAATCACTGTTGATGAGAAAACCTGAAGGACATCTGACACATTTTCCCTTGTATGATAAGGAACATTTGCCTTGAAATTAAGAATGGGGAAAATCCAGTCTGTGTTTAAAGATGTGCAACGCCCACAGCCTGTAAACATCCTACAACACAACCTCTCAAGGACAAGCACTCTGCACAAATCATCTTGCTTAAAGGATGGATATAGACAAAATCCATAAAGACAGAAAAAAGAACTTACAGGATAAAGCATAAAACAGCTGATAAAGTAACTTCTCTCCAATGACTAAGAATAGAACTGAAAGAAGCCCTCAACGCTCCGCTGCAAATTCAGAAAGGGGAACACACACAGAGCCTAGGACAACAGCTCCCACACTTCCCTGCTTGGATTCCCATTTCTGGGGGCTTAGCCCAAATAAGACACAACTCCAGTTCCAGAAGACAGGTTTCAAAGTACTGGAACAGAACAAATCATCTTCTCCGAAGTGAAAGGTTTCTCGCCTCATTAATTTCACATCACATAATCAGTTACTTTACCTGAGTCCCACTGAGATTACCTCAGCTTAAGCTAGAGACAAGCCAAGACTATTCACCCAATGAATTCTCTCATGGTCGTAATAGATGTTTAAGATAAATCAGACAAAAGAAAACATTGAATTAACTGTCCAGGTATGAAAGGATATGGTGGGAGCTTTCTTTTTGTTTTAACTATTTTTACCACCTTGGTAATTGTGAACCACGTTGTCACCCCCCCAACTTTTACCATTTAGTATGTCATAACCACTGCTTTAAAAAAAGAGTCAAAAGGATATGTTAAACACCAAAGATTTAAGTTTCAATTATGGAAAATGAGGATGAACACATTGATACAGGCTTGCAATTTTAATTTTTAAAAGGCCCCTATGGTGGGACTAGCTATAGATGGCATCATGCTAATGCAAATGGAAAATAGGTTTTTTTTAAAAAAAAAAAAACAAAACCACTTTAAATAAGTATGAATTCACACCATACACGTGTACATACTTAGTAATTTTCTACGTTAGCTCTGTGTGAACTATAAATCAAGTCTATACTACTAAAAGTTCAGTATGTGCAACATTAACCCGATCAAAGCATTTTATAAATACAAGCTTCTTTTTAGTATTGCAACATACTTCACTACTTAACATACTGAAAAACAAGTTCTACATTTAAAATTCTGCTGTAATAGTTCTATCTGCCAATTAAGACTACAAATGGAAAAATACTTGCTAATCTTTAACATTTTGAAAATGCAAATATATTTCATTTTTTGAAAAGAAACAATCTTGTTTATACTACTGGTGCTTCTTTAGACATTTGAAGATACTACACTAACAAAATACAAACTTTGTAGTAAGCTTACAACATGTACTTCTCAGAGGCAAAAATAAAAAAAAATCTGGTTTGTATTTATGAAGGAACATCCATTTATTATAAAACAAGATAAAAGATATTAGAATTAAGTTGAAACAAGGCAACATTAGAACAACCACTTTAGAGCTTTGTGAACGAAGTGTAGTTTTAAACTTGCGAATCCAGGTGAACGTAGCTCTTAACATGCTGTCCTCTTCTCTATAAATGGGATGAAGTAGAGAAGCAAAGCTTCAAGGTGTAAGGGTTGGAGCCATCTGTGAGGAGACAACACAGAACACACCGTGGGCACAGCTCTCCTGCTGATCCACCTTCCGTAACCTGGCAAGTTCACCAGTTCTGTGTATTTCACACTCACACCTCCACTGGGGTTTGCCTTTTTCACATTGAAAGAGAAAGCCTTTCTGCTGTTACCACCTCTCCAAACTGAGATAAAACTGAAATTGTGAGCAGTGTGTTATCAATACTATCTTCAAAAATATCCTGCCCCTAAGGTCCATTATTAAGAAGGTGGACCAAAACTGTGGGAGATTAGAAAAGATTTAACACTTCACAGGGAGACAAACTCATAACAGTTAGGAGGAGGTAGTTTAAAATAATATTAGACATTGGGCTGGATTCAAAATTATGTCTGGGAACATTCAATTTAATTCCATTTTTCCACCTGGAAAAAATCCATTTAATCCAGTAAACTGTCTTAATTGTTCAGTTCAGATCTGACCTATTGTGCACTTGTTTAGCAGGTGAACTCACCCCATCCTATTCTTGCTACTTTGGAGCTAAATTCAGCTTGGCTTCACAATTTCTGGTTTCAAAAGGAACACGCTACAGGAGCAGTAAATTGAGAGAAATGAGCTGAGTACCTTAAAGAATCCTCTGTTCAAGACATTGGAAATCTCTCTATATTTATTGTGAAAGCATCATAGAAGGGTTTGGTTGGAAGGGATCATCTTGTTGGATCATCCAGTTCCAAGCCCCTGTCATGGGCAGGGATGCCACACACCAGACCAGGTTGCTCAGAGCCCCATCCAGCCTGGCCTTGAACACTTCCAGGGATGGGGCATCCACAGCTTCTCTGGGCAACCTGTGCCAGTGCCTCACCACCCTCACAGTTAGAACATCTTCTTAACATCTAAAACCTAAATCTCTCTTAGTTTAAAACCATTACTCCTTGTTCTACCACTATTTGCCCATGTCAAAAGTCACTCTCCCTCTTTTTTATAGGCCCAGTTTAAAGTACTTGAAGGCCACCATAAGGTCATCCTGGAACTTTCTCTTCTCCAGGCTGAACAACCCCAGCTCTCTCAGCCTTTCCTCACAGGAGAGGTGCTCCAGCCCTCCGATCATTTTTGTGGCCACCAGAACCCTCAAGTCCTTCTCCACAAAAAAAAAAAAAAATCCAGCAGTAAGAGTAGGAAAATTTACTTACTTGGGACTCTTATCTGGTAGTGATTAAGTACAGTGAGAGCTTCCACTGCATCTGTCTTACATTCCCATTCCAACAGACCAGACAGTGTTTTGGCAGAAGCTGTCAGAATGAGAAATAAAAACGGGAAGGAGGGGATCAGTAACGTCTCCTGACGGTGCATACTCAGATCAAAACTGGAATCAAGTAACTTCCCAAACTGGTCAAATTTTACTTACGTTTTGGATCAAACACTTTGTATTTAATAAAGCTGAGAACTTCATGATCCTCACATAACTGTTACAAAAATAAAATAAGAGGTAAAACTCCAGCAAAAGTGCACATAAACAAATTAGCAAAAATTCCAAGTTCCTGGAAGAGACACACAAAAAGGAAGATTCTGACTTTTTAAGAGAGTTTGCAAGAATTTATGGCAAATCATTTTAAAAATACGTCTAGATTGGTAACTCTTTAGAATACCATTCTGTAGTATGTAAAACAAGGCTCCTGCACCTGTGATATCACTACTATCTCCAAAAATGTATTTAAATAATAACAAGATCTACTTTTTGACATTCCTACTCCAATACAGTAGCTCTGAAGTTGTACATACAAGGGCACCACTTGGGAACCAGAGTTCACTTCCAGACAGAGTTGGAAAAATATATTTTATTGAACTGAAAAAGAACTCACTGAACTGTCAGCAATCTTAACCACTGCCTCCACTTAAAGAGGCCCAGTATTGCATGTTTTAAGCATCCAGAATTCATTTAGGATACAACTGTGCCAAGTGTTCCAGGTGCATGCTTGTCTCCATTCCAAAAACATCCTAGCAGTCATTAGAGCAACCATATCAGGAAGTCAGTAAATCCTCTATGAATTGTAGTCCTATCTTTCATGTATTTGGCTTTGTGCCTTTTCCCTTTCCTCCAAAAAACCCCACATTAAGCTCCTCAACTTTATTTTCAAGATTTTGTTTCTCACATTAAAAAAATATAAAAAAATAAAATTGAGACAGTAACTCCAGAATTATGAACATATCCAGAGGTGCTACAAACATATTTTAAGGAACCGCTCTCTTCCAGTGGCTCTGCTATAACCACCACAGTTACTTGTTTTTAAAAGTAGCACCACGAGAAGCCAGGACAGAGCCCAAGAAGCACTGGATGTCAGTCATTCCAAGTGCCTACCTTTACAAACGTTTCCTCAGTCACACACAGGGGAACATTGTAATAATGCAGCACACAGGAGGGTGGTTGGATGATGTTCTTGGATGCTTGGCCAGCACTGGTGAAGCGATTGTTCTTACTCATGGCAAAATCCTTGTAACTACTCGTGCCATCCTCCAGTTCAAATATCTGGCTTGGAACTACTGAGTGCTGCTTGGAAACACTGGAATTTAAGGATAAAGTTTCTTAAATAATTATCATACATTGCAGATTATTATCTAACTAGAAAAGAGCTGATGCTTCTTTATAATAATTTGAAATAAATATAGTAAGAACAAGATGGGTTGGATTTGACACTTTCCTTTAAAAAATGCAGAAAATATGCATAAGACACATTAGGGATTACAGTTTATTACTGGCCAGTCCATGTAATGACAACATGCTTTATGAATGTAAATAAATAAAATTATAAATAGTAATAAATCTTAGAGTGGTTGGGGTTGAAAGGGACCTTAAAGATGATCTCGTTCCAACCCCTGCCATGGGCAGGAACAGCTTCCACTAGAGCAGGTTGCTCAAATCCCCATCCAACCTGGCCTTGAACACTTCCACGGATGGGGCATCCTCAGCTTCTCTGGGCAACCTGTGCCAGTGCCTCACCACCCTCACAGTAAAGAATTTCTTGCTAATATCTAACCTAAATCCACCCTCCTTCAGCTGAAAGCCAAAACAAACAGTTGCAAATTGGAAATCGTAACTCCAACAATGATAACAGAGTAATGTGATATTGCCCCTTTGAAACCTCATTCCATCTGCCCACTGGTGGACTATTAATCTGATAAAACATATTTACCAGACATTGAGTCTCTTTCCAAATAACTTGACATTGTTGAGATGTGTGACCGCTCTTTCTACAGCGTATTCATCACCCATTTCAACCAGTGCTGTGCCCGGAATAGTCTTCATAAATTTCACCTAAGATATATATGGTAAAAAAAAAAAAGACATTGCAACAAAGAGCCCAACCAATAGTTTTATAAAATATTAGGATATATTTTTAGACCATCTCAGACAGGCTTTTTCCAAAGCATTTAAAAGGACTATAGTAGTTTCCAAGTTTCTAATAAACTATGCCTTACCTTCTCAATGTTTCCATACAAGCAGAACAGGTTGAATACCCTTGAACAGTTCATCTTGAGCTGATGCAAACCACTAACCATGACAACTGACCCAGAAGGATTTCCACCATGCATGTAAGAGGAGGATGCCTGGGGCAACGGATAAGCAACAAGTTCCGGAGTGTCCCGAGATCCCATTCGGTACCGGCTTGGCAAGGGCAACAAAGGACCATGGGAGCCTAAGGAAATGAAAGCCCATATTTTCATGTTGTTTGAAATAATTTTCACTACTTAATCATGCCTCAAAGCCCACATACATAATGCATATTTAAAGGAGGGGGAGAAGGTTACAGCAATTGCTGAAAAATGATATTCCAGTAATTACAAAAATCATTATCTTCCCTGCACTGTGCATAATATTTGAACATAAACATATCAGAGGAAATAATTAAAATCAACCTTCAGAAATATTCCCATCTACTTACAAAGCTACATGACACCAAGAAAGAATATTACAAAGTAGGGAAAACAAACCAAAGGAGTGAGCCAGAGGTCAGGAGATAACACAGCTCTTTTTCCCAGAGACATGAGATTAAATCAGAAGCCTGCCTTTCTACAAAAAGCTCATTTGAAGAAACAGGAATACTTAAACCCCCACAATAATGCAAAATGAAGTGGTCCTATTTTCCGCTAGAGATAAAGTGACAAGTTTCACTGAAATAGACAATTTCTTTTTTTTCCTTTTAGTGATGAGACACTACGAGTAAGCAATACCTCAGTTCATAGAAAATGTCAGTATTACAGACTAGGGGGAGGATCCCTGTTTTTCTGAGACAAAAATGATGTGAAATTCACATAAGCCAAGTTAAAAGGAATCTTCTTTTTTTTCTGAGCAAAAAGCAGTAAGGACAGGGAGACAGTGGTATAGGAGGAGATGGACACAATACTTAAGGTAGAAGGATGTATCAGAAGAATGAAAAAAGAACATCACTGAATTAAGGTGGAACTTAGAAATTCTGGAGATTTGAAGAACTTTTGGAAGGAGTAGGTAGGATGTCAACCTACATTGTAAAATACAATAAATACCTTTGCAAAGAAAGAGGCAAGACAAATCACATTGCACCTGACAGCTGAGAGAGTAAATAACTAGAAAAGTCACATCAAAGTGGGGACATTTGTTTCTCCACCCTGAGGTCTTCGCTCAGCACTTGAAAGTGACAGCAGGTCTTCATTTACAGAGAGTACTGGTAACAAATGCAGTACTTTATAGCACTACTTCCAAAACACTATTCCTCTACAGTCACATAGCTGCACCTCTTCTGAATCAGCTAAATTAGAAGTGCCAGTGCCAACACTTCATAGCTTTGCATGCAAAAACATCAGAGCTCTCTGTTGGACCAAACCATTGATCCAGCTATGTTGCCTTTTTCTAGAAGGAAGCAGCTTTCCCAATCCAGATATCATTTTCTACCCATTGCCAGGGTGATGGCAGCTGAAAGGAAACTTTCTTCCAAGGAATAAACCTGTAGAGCCAAATGCTCTGGGTGACAGGAAGAGGTGAGGCAATGAGTGTACATGGATTCACTGACCCAACAGTGCTTCAGAAGGCAGACTGAGAGCACTGCAGGTGAACTGCTCATGCTGAAGGGATCCACAGCCGAACATTGATTAAATATTTAGAATTCCACGTAGCACGTAAGAAATCATAACCAGCTGTCATCCCATGTTACTTACCATAGCCATCATGTCTAAAGGATGATGGGTGCTCTCCCAAAATAGCTTGTCTCTGCCGGCCCTTCCCTCTGTCTAACGTGGGAAGGGAAAGAAACCAGTTTAGTATGCACAACCAGACACTTGATTTCTCCAGTTAAGACACAAAGCTTCTAGTTAAGAAGTGAAAAAGTAATTTGAGTCCTTGTTAATTTTATAAACGATTTCTCATTCACTCTATGTCTAAAAACACAAGCTGTAGCCCTGGGACACCAAAATTAAAAGACTGCCATCTGTATAACAAATTGCACTTAAGTTGATTGGGGGCAGTGGCCAATGAGGAGATGCAGACATTTAAAGTTTATGGAGATACTCAATAGTTCTCCTAAACAGACACCACACATTAGTATAGAAAACACCATACAGCAGGATTTACCCATGTGTCTCTTAAAACAAATTTGAAATGCAGTACTTTTGAAAGACAGTACCTGAATCATAATATTAGCTTCAACAGCAACACATTTTCAAAGTGGGCTTCTTTCAAGAAGTTTCAGCATAAGCCAACAACAACCTGTATTACATGGTTTCATAATCAGTAAACAGAGAGCATTACATATGTGTACACATATATTTACAGAACACCTACTGATTTATGGGCGTGCTGAAAGGATTGTACATTGTGGCATTATCAGCAGCACATAACAGTTCAACTGAGGGAAAGTATCACTGAGTAATGCACTTAAACAACAGTCAATCCTTTAAGAAAACCCAGTTCTCTAGGATATAAAGTTAAGCAAGGGGTCTACATTAATGGAGGGAAGCAATGCCTCACAGCCAAAGCTGTATCTTCCAACCAGATCCATGCTGCACGACAAAAAAAATCTAAACTTCCAGATTTCTTTGTGATAAGCAACAATTCTTTTCTTACAATTAAAAAAAAAGCCACATTGAAAACATAGGGCAAGGCATTTATCAGTTTACAACAACTCCCAGGAAATTTAAGTATGACTGCGGAAAATAGTAACTCCAGCCCAATGCAGATGGAGGTGTTTTCCCCAAAAACCAAGAACTATTTCATTACATAACAGTGGGAGATGAAAACACGTGGCCTTTTCTGCTCAGGATTTTGAGGACAGGTTCCAAGTCAGATATTTACTTTGGCAATAAAATCTGAAGAGAGAGCAGTCCTGAACACTTTCATATATACAGAAGAAAGATTACTGTTGTCAAGTTTACTTTTCCACTCTGTTTTCAGGGTAACAGCTCTGGTTCTTGGCTTTGGAAAGCAAATGAGCACTCTTATCAAGTATTTTGAACATTTATACTGTATGCAGTAATCATCTTTCAGAAAAACCAGTTTTGTAAGTCCAGACTGTGGAACTAAATGCTTTGAAACTGCCCACAGTAAAATATAGTCAAGAATCACATTCTTCAAATAAAGAATTCTGTAAGAAAAGTTTGACAAATATTTCCTCCTCGTGGTGGTGCAGTCCACTGCTCTCTCCTCGTCCCATGCTTGTTCCTTCCTTGAACAAAGCCCCTGGACTGTGCCAGTATAAATACTTGGGTAAACAAGCATTGAAACACAAGAACTGACCTGTGTTAAAAATAATTCTGAAAGGAAAGGTTCTTTATAATCTTGTTTAAGCTTGGGTTTCTTGATTTTTAGTTTCATTTTTAAAATCAGGTCCTTGAGTCACTGAGCGAGCTGGTATTACCACAGAAAGAAATGCTCCAAACTACAGTTTGAAATTTCTGGCTAAAGGCAAGTAGAATACTAAGTCAGGTGGGTTTTTTTCATTCAGTCTAATGCAATATGGGTTCATAGCAGCAGGCACTTGTTAGGAAGTTTACTTTAGTGGAGAAAGACTGTGGGCAAGTCTGTAACTTGTTACCGTAAAGCACTACAAACAGTTCTTTAAAAAAATCATGAGTAAAATGCATTTCCTTCCTAACATTTGAGGGGCAGGTGTGAAATTCTGAAAGGATTTATTGGCATGTCTGTCCTTGAAATTAAATTCCTTTGGGATAAGATCTTTGCTGCAGTGAGATCCCTACAGCTCAGGTCACACTATGTTCAAAACCCAAATAATGCTGTTGCAAGAGTAAGCTGAAGGACAAAATACATAAACTCTTTCAAAGAAAACCTCAGCTCCTGGATTACTTTACAGGCAAAACTGCTCTAGATGCCTGTTTCCTTGAGTACATTTCACTGTTCATTCATTTATATTCCCATTGTCCAGACAAATGGATGTGGATCACAGTAAATGAAAAATCATGCTACATACAATATGTAATGATATATAAATATACCTGTATAACACAAGTCTAATCTTTTTCCTCTTATGTGTAGTAGGGTGCTTATGTATAGAGAACAGAGACAGTAACAAAAGAAAAACAAGAGTAGAGCTCTTGAAAAGAGCAAGCCACACCTGTTCTAAGTTTTTCATTTTCCACTGTTTGTTCAAGTTTGGGGTTTGGGGAAGTTTCAGTTCATACAGTCATACCTATCTGCAGACCAATTACATAATATAATTAGATGCACAGTGTTACAAGTCAGCCTCCAAACACTGCAATGATCAAAAGACACAAGGATCAAATTAATCCTTCCAATTTTTCAAATTCCAACCTTTAGATTTTTTTCTTGTCCTTGAGTTTCTTCAAGAATCCATTTTCTTTGACTCAAGAATTTGAGAAAAAATTTGAATCCCAATACAAAGAGTCATAATCTACAAGCTGCAACCAATACTGTAGCTCCCTTGTTAACTTTTTACAAGAACTTCATTTTGAAAAGGCAAGCCCTAAGTTTTTAGTTGTACAACAGTTTCACAAGCCCAGTGCCTCTGCAGAATTACTCTGAAAGTGCAAATCTCTTGAGACAGCCAAAGCCCTGGTTCTCATGTAGCCTTTGATAAGTAGATACTCTATCTTGGTCACATTGTCTTCACTTTTCTAACTTTACATTGAACACATTATTGTACATAGGTTACTGAACACTGCACTCAATAGTTACAGATTTTTGATTATCTTTAAATAAACACTTTACAGGAGTTAGGCTAGACAGCAGTTTGACTGTACATATATAATCATAGTTTCCACTGACATGAGTTAAGCTCTGAGAATTTTTACAGCTGAGCACTTAAGAGACAGTATGCCTGTACCAATTATGAATCTCCCTATTTTATTACTTAAGTATAGCTGAGGGGACTTATTGGTATTGCACTGCTCAGTTCCAACTATCTACATATAAGGATTGATTTTCCCTACTACTAAACAATATTTACACTGTTAAAGTCTGAATGCAACTCTCACACACAGCAAGTAATAAAAAGATTACAACGTCAATGATATCAACAAGAGGTTCTTAATTTTGGAGGTTCTTGATTTTTCAGTGGTAATTTTAAGGGAAATAGACCAGCATACATACAAGCTTGAACAGAATGGGTACAGTCTATCATGTTATTCATCCCACACAAATCTGAAGTACTGAAAATGTCCTCCTTTAAAAACTTGTGGTGGTGGTGCATGCAGTATGCAGACAAGGTGAACTGCAAGTCTGAGGTTTTTCAGAGGGTTTTTTTGTTTGTTTGGGGTTTTTTTTTGCTGATGCCGATGTGGTGCATGATGAAGTGTAGAGTCAGCCTGCTGAAGTCCTCTATCCTTCTTAATGCCTTGTCCAACATAGGGGAAAAGAGTCCTTTCGAAGGAGAAGCAGTGTGCAAGTTTGTAGTTTATATGGAATAGTCTGTGCCAGGTTTCCTCTCCTCCAAAGAGAGAGAGCTGCTTGGAGAAATGCAAGTCCTTGAGAACTGCGAAGGTGCTTGGAGGTGTGGGCTCCTTGTTGCACTAAGTGGCTCAAGCACACGGCAGTAGGGGGCACTAGGGCTCAGGGTTAATTCCCTGCGGTGACACAGCCTCCAGCAGCACTGGCCTGCTTTGGAAGGACTGTTGCCACACAGCCTGACCACGTGTGAAGGGCTGGCATTAGTACAGTCAAACAGCTACAGCGAGAATGGATCAGAACCTACCTCGGCGGCCCAGATATGGCTTAGTGTAGTCCCAACTATCGTTGTCGTTCCTAATGACATTAAGTCGAGTTGGCTGTTCAAATAAAGTAAAAGTGAAAAAGGTTAACTCTTGACTATATGTACTTTTTTTCCAAGCAAAATTAAAAGAGAAGGTCCAAGCATTACCCTTGCATATTCAATTTTTAGTGTGCAGCATCCTGCATAGATATCTGCTCCATTGAGTGCAGCCTTCGCCTTCTGGGCACAAAACACTGATTCAAACATACACATCATGTTAAGGATCTTTTTCCCCAGGTGTCTCATTCATGTCCCTTTTATCTGATATGGCTTTATTTTGGTAGCCTGCAGATATTTCACTATTGTATACACTACAAGAGCTCCATACAGACTTATCATAGTAGTTCCTTTACAGCAAAAAGAACTAAGTCTACACCCTTTTTAGCTCATTAGCCAAAAAACCCCACATAACTTAAAGAGAGACTTTGAGCGAACAAATAAACATCTTGCCTCAAAAAAATACAACAGGCAGATGCATGTACCAGGCTCCAACACCTAAGTTATTTCATATGCTCTACAAACTCCGAGATTAGTTCTGTGATTAGCAGAAAAATGTACCTTAGCATGGGCACATCACAAACCATCATCTCACACATACTCAATAATATTTGGTGTCAGAAAGCCTGAACTTTGCCAGCAGAACAGATCTTTTGCACCATGCTTTGATATCATTTACTGACATTTTGGAAAGAGTCCGAAACAACAGAATGTGCCTTGGTTTTACCACATTCCTGCAGCCCAGCTTCTTCCAAGGTGATGCAGGTTCACTGTGGAATTTTAAAATTTGAAAAGTTAAGCTTCCCAGACCTATAAGAAACTGACACTGGCCAGAACTGCAGAAGTAATGGGTACTTCAATTAGCATTTAAATCTGAGTAAATTTTCGAACTTTTCAGATAAGGCTTGTCTTGCAGCTCACTTTCCTCCCCACCCTCAACCGTTTACCTTGCTGCTGCATTACTTCACTCACATTTGTGAGTTTTCTTTCAATTGCTGGCTGGTTTCATTTTCAATAAAAGGCATGTTACAGAATTTAATTCAAAGGACATAAGGATGGTAGTTTCTGAGTGGTTCAGGATCCTCCCCACAACTTCCCTAATCTTTCACAAGATGAAGAATAACCCCCAACTGTATGAGTCATCTGATCCTGACAACTCCATTTATGACAAACTGAACACATACAGTAAGTCAAATGATTGTCTGTTAGGACACACAGTTTAAGTCTTCTACATAGATCAGTAGCAATTAGTTTGATTTAATGGAAGTTGGGGTAGTTCTCTTTGCTTGGTAAATCATCAGTGCAGCCACCACAGTGGTAGCATCTGAAATCACAAAACAATTCCTGAGATTTTGGCAAATTTTGTCCAGATAACAGTTAAAAAGGGATGGCAATCAAGCTTTAGGAAGAGGGCTATCAGTTTCAGAAATGAAGGCCTAATCATATCAGACTTTGGACTTTGCAAACCACAGCAACACACAATTATTCTGAAAATTCAGCCCAAGAACAACTTAACGCTGCAAATAGAGTAAACAGTAGGATAACAGAGCAGGGAATTTCCTCAACACATGATGCCTAAGGATCAAGGTCAAGGATGCCTAAGCTGGCCTTTGCTTTATAAAGTCAGAACAGTAAGACAAGCAGTACATACTGGGACTATTTTAGAAGAGTCTGAAGAAGAGCAACTGCACTTCTGCAATCCCTTACCCATTTCTTAAGTATCAACACAGGCAGAAGCCATGAAACTTTCGTGTATAAAGGTGCACATCAGGGGTCGTCAACTCTATGATATAATTCATGTCTGCAATTATCAGGCCAGAGGGACTATAAACAGGGTTATCAAGACCACTGTTGACAATGCCATTTTCCTACAAAGACGAAATGTGTAAGTACCACTTTGTCTTATAGACATACAAAAATTAGAAGTTACCACGTCTTAGACAGAAATTAAGAAATAATTTGGTCTCAAAATCACATGGTATTTTTCTGAAATTCTCATGTTAAACCCGCTTGGAGTCAAGAACGAACAGCAAAAAAAATTAAAAACACATTTAAAAAGGATATTCAACCATGGCTTGTATTCCATTTCTCTTGAATATAACAATGCGCTGAACTTTTCCAACAGGGTTGCACACAGTGTACAAAACATCCTAAGGAGGAAGAAGAAAAAAATTTCAGTCAGATGTGAAATTCCCATCACTTTTCTTGCAGTGGCATTTAAATGCCAAAGAGCAAAGTAAAGGCTTGTTAACTTTCCATTTCTTATTTTCCCTCTGCAATTTATACATTAATGATTGGCATTTTTATGGATCAATACAGTACAGGCAATCAAATCTGAAAAACAGGAAAAGACTTCTTAAAGAAGTACTCATGCAAATATTGGCTTAACAAGTATCTTCAACTGTGTTAAAACCCAATAACTGCAGCCAAGCTCCGCTACCTTTGAAGCACGCACTGCAGTAGTTCTACCACAGCAGAGAGACAAAGTGACACTTCAGTTGTAATACATTTTATAAGACTCCAGCAGCTGAGTTCATGTTCATTTTCAGAGAGTAACTGGGGATAGTTCAAGATGTAAACTTAGACAGCTCATCAAAAAGAGAATTTCAACAGTTTTCATTCACCTGAATCAACCCACCTTGCAAGTGGGTGCTATGCTCCTTCCTTTCATTTTATCTAAACCAAACACCTCCAAAATGCTCATTCCAAGACTCTGGTGTACATCCTCAGGTTTATTCGGGGCACAAAAGGGAGAAGGGGCAAAGGAAGTAGATATAATATTTATTATTATGTTGTGCAGAATAGAGAAGCAATTAGGAGGCAAAGGAGTAGGGGGCATGTGGATTTCTCAAAACTAAAACAAACACAGCCCAACAGCCTGAACCCATAAAAAATAAGACCTGTGAGATCATTTACAGCATGCTTGGCAGTACAAAAGGCTGCCCTCCATCTCTCCTGTTTGGGAGAAAAGATTCCTAGAAACCTTCCAGCTCCAGGTGACATTAATTTTCAGACATACGACTTTCTTTCACAATTTGTCCCTCAAAAAATTTCTTCACAGCCACTTAATTAAAAACAAAAAAATTGTCTTTTAAAACATAAGCTCTACTCAAAACACCATCAGTGTCATTAGCCAGCAATCACACACGTAGCTGGATTTTTTAAATTATGTTTTATAGTTCAGCTACTTTATATTACCAAATCAATTGAGTCGTTCACAAGACACAATAATGTGGGCTATTTATAAAAATATTAAGCACTAACATTACATACATACTGGAATATCATTTAAGAAAAGGAGGTGCAGCTACTTAACCTCAGAATATGCTGGTAGTTAAGTTTAAGACATTTCAATTTCCAAGGCACACCACACCTTCCTCATGCCCGTAGAAGTGAGAACTAAGAGGCACCAGCAGAGGTGTGGCTGAACAGACAGCAGTGACTGCAGCAGCACGAGTCACTTTGGGAAAGCCTCTCTGAACAGACAAATCTCTGGCAAAGTTCTGCCCACAGGTAAGGAATCTAGGAAACTGAACTTCAAAGACCTGTACAGGACATCTCAGGCAAAACTTTTTCAAAACACCAATGCCCCCTATCACACAGGGGTGAAAAGCTGTTAGGAATTAAATACAGTTAATTTGCCCTTCTTGCCCTTTGCTGTTACATCCCTCAAAAAAAAAAAAAAAAAGGTCCATGCAAGAGAGAAGCTGGTCACAATTGTGAGGAAATACGCTGCAGCAAAATTTTAGAACGATTTTGCTTCTGCCACAAGATGCCCTTGAACAGACCAATTTCTCTCCAAAAACTCTATCTTCTTTTTAAAGTAAAGATCTTAAAAACTATACAACAGTTTACTGCAGTTATTCAGGCTTCCCACTTAAAAGTGGTTGCAATTTTTCATCTATTTTTTCTAACTATAGTTCAAATTTAAGAAGAGAAGAGTGTTGAAGAACTAGTGTTGGCCTTTGTGTCTTTTTTTTTTTTTTTTGAGGGGGAGGGTTGTTTGGTTGATTTTTGTTTTCTTTTGTTGGGGGTGGGTTTTTTTAATAATGCAGACTTTGCCTGAGGCATTCTTAAATTAACTGGCTTTTTTAACCCATTGGACAAGTGCAAAATTTGTATTTTTCTCATCACATATTTAGCTGTTACAGGCACAGCTGCTCTCCCCAGTTGCTGTGACTACGCTGCCTTCAATGAGCTCTGATGCTTGCCAGTAATTCTGGAAATCTGCCTGCTTCTAGCACTCATTTGTATATGCTAAAGAAACAGCTGGGGGCAGTGGGAAGGAAGAGGTTGGAGGGGTTGTTTGTTTTTAAAAAGGAGCTACTGTGCCAGAGGCTTCATCCTCAGAATTCCCATGGAACCCTCCTAGCCCAGAACCAGGCTTCTGCTCCCAGTTTCTTCAAGCATCCACCTTCAACTCAGCAGCTCATGCAAGGCAAATTTAAAATGCATGAATGAAACAGAGTTTCCAAAATTTGCATTACAGTCACGTGCAAAGAATACTTTAACTCAGTCAGTGGATTTGTTCACACAACTCAGAGCACATTTGTTTTTAAACACTAAAAAGCAACTCATACCTTGGCATGCTTTTCTATAAAGAAGATTGTCAGGAGAAAGAAAATTCATCAACCACTGATGAATCAACAGACAAAAATCTATAGATACTCACAAGACAGTGAAGCAGAAAGCATGATGTGGAACTGACTACTTGAGGTAGTTTCAGGAATACCAAGTTGCAGTCAATTTGCTCTCATAATGTACAGCACATTAAACAAAACTTAATGCTTGCATTAACTTACTTGGTTCCACGCACCCCAAACACTTTGATTGATTCATACCATCCTACATGCCTAAGAACAAGTGATTCATACTTGTATCACCGTACACAATTTTAAATTTTTTCCTGAAATATTTCTGTGCGATTCAACATCTACTATAAAATCTCCTATGAAAAATACAAGCATTTAATGCATGATAAAACATAAATTCTTAAATAACAACAAGAAAATACCCCTGTATCTTAAAAAACCATGTACACGTGCCATTAATGGCAATAGATTAGGATGCAACTTTATAAATGGTACAGCTTGAAATAGTGAAAAGGAAAATACATTGGCCCAAATAAAAGTGAGGAAGATTCCATCAAACTGAAGTTGATCATCAGAAGATAAAGGTTTCACCTTTCCACAAAGGAAATACTTTAAGAAGGACTGCAATAAAATCACCCTACCTTACCGGAAAAAATACTTGCTCTTTAAACATACACCACTCAGAGCCTAAAGGCTCAATAACAATCTTCCTGTTGTGGCAACACATTTGGAAATATTCCAGAAGCATGCAGCAACTTAAACATTTCAAAACCCTCACTACTGAAGTCTTCAGATGTATTGCAAAATATCTGTACAAGACTGAATCATCTTGAAAAACCTTTATTTACGAACATGCATGTTACCTATGTGAAGACACAAAAAAAAGAAAAGAAAAGAGGACGACGAAACATACCACTGTAATTGGGTAGAGAGGATTCTGAATTGACAACAGGAGAACTTTATTCCCACCAGACGGGTCATCAGTGTTCCCTGGCCGAGTGATCCTCTTGCTTGTGGAGTAGTTGAAGAAGGCCTGCTGCCCAGCAATGTACACAGGTTCATCTGCTGCAAATGTCACACATTTCTTTGCGCTTTCCACGTTTTCAAACTCCACCAGAGCCTGGCGCTTGAACGGCATCATCATGACATAGCTGGGGAGGGAAACGGCACACTAAATTTTCCTGCTCACTCAAAACAACTCCCAGGTCCCATGATGCTCATTTATGACATGTTTTTCTCCAAACAATTCTTAACAAAGACATACCATATGGTTCCAAACTTCTCAAGAGCTTCCACGAGATCTGCTTCCACCACGGATTCACACAGCCCTCGGACATGGACGACAGGAGAAACAGACACTTTGTGATGACTTCCCCCGGCATCCTAGCAACAAAATGACATTTTAAAATTCAACACAGAGCAAGGAATACTGCAATCATTAACTAAAATTAAATATTTGGTAGACACTACGCTGGGTCCAGAAACAGCCATCTAAATGCATCATCTCGTGTTAAATAATTTAACTTTTCTTTCCAAACAGATTGCCAAGTTCAGTTGCTGAAGTCTACTTAAAATAAAAAGCTTTTCAGATTCAATTAATCTGTTTGCACACACAAGATTTTTCTTGTATTAGAAAAAGCCCATTTAACACTGGTTGAATTGTAGGAGGTCTTACACACACCCTATTCATTAAGAGCATTAAAAAAAAATTAGGACATGTCCAACAGCTAAAATATTTCTGCCACTCTGCTTGTTGATGCTGGTATTTTTTTGAGACAGGCTGGGAGAATGAAAAAGCAAGAACAAATGAGGGCCATCCGTGAACTGAATGAAAATTGAGTATTTTTCCAATGCATGTAGAGCTGTTCTCCACAATGCAAGAAAATGCCACCTCTGGATTATGGCTGAAATAAACCCAACCTCCTTTCTAATTCTGAACACACATGTTTTTAAAAACTCACAATTTCTGTACATATGGTGCTCTTTTCACCCCAAGGCTGACCACTATTAATGGATTCAGACACTGTACATTAGCACACAGAATTCCCACCACGAATATTTTTCAGAGCTACTTTCAGACAGTCTCAGTTCTGTGCAACTGAAGAATTTGGGTTGGAATCAGCTCCTCTTTCCATGAAAACCCTGAAGCAAGGCTGAAATTTACCTTAAATATTCTAAGACACAGAGGGTAAAAAAAAATAAAAAAAGTAAGCCAATAATGAGAGATGATCAAAGAAAGATTAGAGATAATAAAGGGCACACTAAAATATACTGCAAATACCCAGCACCCAAAAATCATATTTGTAACAGCAGTGTGAAGTTGATGTATTCAAATTTAGTGACTACATCAATGTGTTCCATGGAACAGATCAAGTCTTGATGATTTTTCACTTTTTCGTAAACAGCAGCACAGCATCTTCTGGAACTTGAGAGAGATTCTCATTTGTAGCACAAAGGTGCATTGAGCTCCAGTAATTAAGTAACCACAATGATTGCTACTCCTGTTAGACATTCCTCTCTTCTCTGTCCATTTGAGCTACAGAGTCCAGGAAAAAACGCGTTCCAGATAACTACAAATTGAGTCTCGTGTGTTTAACTCCTGTGTTCCATATACAGTTCTCACTAAACAATTACAGATTTTTTTATTTCAATCAAGGATTTGACCATTCTGTTTGAATCAAAAGCCAGCACTTCAGGCTTCCTCAGATGTCAGAACAATCTGCTGTGCGGTATTTTAAGCTTAGCTTACATTTTATTTGTTCACAGTACAAAAGCATTGTAAGTGGCAACGCATTTCTTTGAATCAGAACTGTGGCAACGCTGGGAAAACACCGCCGGTGATATTTGCATAAGTTACTTTATATCCTGAATCAATCAGCTCAGGTCTACGGCAGGAGCAGTGATCAAAGTAGCCACGAAAGGTAATACTTTGAACTGCAAATGCTTAGGCAATTGCAGAACGAGCAGAACTACAGAGAGATTTTATTTTCAGCTTATATGTTCTTAACCCACACACACACTTTTCAAAGCTGAAAGAAGCACCTGAGGAAATCTTCAAGAGAAAACTAACAATAACTACCACTTTTCCTGCAAAGCCTATTGCTCTAAGATGTTGAGGTAACACGCACCTTTATTTTATTTACAGTCTGCAGAACAATCAAAAACTATTACATCCATTATTCATTGCCCTGCATACTTGCTACTATATTAAGATCCCAGTTAGTGCCAGGGGGGTGCATTTCCTTTTAGGTTTCTTTAATACACTCGAGAAATCCCATCTAATAATATTTCTGTCTAATCAGATGGTAAATACAAGCAACGATTTGCTCATTGAAGCAGACTCACCACAAGGAGTACAGTTACAAGCAACCTAGTACTTGCCACTCACTACCTTTTTGAACTAATATCTCCATAAATCATGCCAAGCTTTTCATAGAAGAGTATTTCACTCTCCCTCCCCTTCCCAGCTCAAACTTCTGTTTTAGTTTCAGTTTATGTTTCTTTGTTATGCATATCCCTTCGTTTTTTTATCTACTAGCAGGTATTAGTAGATACATATCTTCCTAATAGTGCAAATTCTCTCAAAAATTAGGACTTTTACACTTGCATCTTCAAATCCATTATCCATGAGTTATATGAACATATACAGGTGTCTGCTCTTCTGCAACTGGAATTATTCTTAGAACATCAACAAATACAAATTTTGCTTTCTTTTGTCGTTAAAAGCAGCGTTTGGCTTTCCAGTCCCAATTTCCTTCTCCCATAACATCATACAGAAAGCATTCTTTTAGCAAGGTTTAGCAAGAGATTTAGAAAGAATCAAAACCTGCCATTATAGTAACCTGTGCAGGAGCTCAAGAAGCATGGAATAAAAAAACCCAAAAAACTCCCCCAAAACAAACAACAGAAAAACAACCCATCCACCCCCCCAAAAAAAAACCCCAAACATAAATGAGTGAAATCTCGGTCACTTGCCATGAACTTAAGGACTTACCTACAGAGAATTTCAGAACCTCTTTTATACACATAAAACCACTGAGATGGCCAAATCAGAGGGTCTCTGCTATACTCCTAAGTAGTTTCTAGCCAGCAGCAGTGAATAGCAGCACAAGAACCGAGCACAAATCAGTGCCGAGCCAGGAAGCCTCAAACTAACATTCAGAGAGCACATGGGTTGGTGAAAGATGGGGACACGTGCCACAGGTACATACTGGGGTGCAAAAAAAGTCTTCACAAAGGGCAGACACACGTATTATTATTGCCAAACAAGTTTTGCAGCTACAAAGCTGCGGTCTCAAGCAAATCTAGAATGACCCTTGATTTCCTCTAGAAACAGAAATAAAACCACCACCACCAGACCACATGAAAAATCAAACGTGTCTGCAGAGTGTAAAGTGTACAGCTAAGGTCAGACCGTTCACAGCTCATCCAACTGCTGCTGGAATTTCTCCCCAGACACGAACAATACAGGATTTTGACCAAGATCTCACAGCCACTGTATCTTGAAAGCTACATGTGCTACAGTTGGCACACAGACAAAGGTTACATCAAAGCATCTGCTCACACACTGACTAACAACCACCACTATTTCTCTGCCTACAAAGGAGTCTTTCAGTAACTCAACTCCCATGAGAGCACAAAAGCCCCATGCAAAACTCCAACACCCCACTTGCACTCCACCAAAGCCAGGAGAACAGAGCAGCCAATGTTATGGCTGTACCATTAATATATACATATATCTTAAGGGGGTTTGAAAGCTCAACAATGATTTCTTGAAGAATCATTAGGCTGGACAGAAAATGCAGTTATTTAAATAGATAATGGAACTGACTTCCTTTCTCAAGGAAGTGCTCAAGACCAGTAACAAGGACAGAAAAGGTTTCCCTCAAGAAGGAAACTAGGAGCATAAAAATGCTTACCCTGAAACAAAGCTGAGGCACAAAGGGAACCACTGACATACCCAAGCAGATGAAGTACAAACAAGTGACTTCACATACCTAAGACTGCAACAGAAGCAGCTTCAAAGAACGGCTGTAGCATTTTAACATCCATTTTTTGGTGTCCTACATACCTCTAGACAACATTTGAAACATATCAATGGCTTCTTGCCAACTAATTACAGTTTGCCATTCCAAAAAGGAAGAAAGTCATCATGGGCTGTAGGACAATGTCTCTCTTGCTCACCAATTCCACACTAGAATTTTATCACCATTTGCACAAAAACATGTCCTTTATCTTTTTCCAGGCACTTTACAGTCAGTATACTCATATTAGTCCTATTAATTTGCACTACCTTTTTTTAAGCATCTGTTTCTTTGTCTTTTCATTATTTACCTCCTCCATCTCTTTTTTCCCTTAAAAGGATGGCACTTCTCCTTCATATTCCCTCTTTTGAGTTCCTGAATATACCTTATTTAGTTTCTCACCATTTAGACTGTCTTATTCACTCTCAACTTTTTCCTCTCTCTGCATCCCTCTTAACTGGTCTGAAATTTGTTTTATAAATACAACAGAACTGGTAGTGGGTGGGGGGAAGTGTCTCAGGAGAACCAAGCAGACAAGATGAAGTTAATGTTCCACGGCAGTGGAAGAATGTATCAGTTTTGCATATCCTGGATTTGTGCTTTTTTTATTGTTATTGGTTGGTTTGGGGGCCTGGGGGGAAGAGCTACACAGAAGAAGGGGGTTAAGATTAATCACACCCCACACTCTGGAAGGTTACCTGGCAATTTAGTTTTGTTTTGGATAAGGAGTTTGGTTATCATTTCTCTTTGTTTAATGCATCTCTACCACTGCGTCCTTTCAACAATTTCAACTGCTACAGAAAGAATACCTGCACTCTGACCCCTTCCGCTAATTCTGAATTTGACCTGAAGTGGTCAGGTATTTGGACCATATGATTGTTCCAAGTCCCTTCCAACTGAAATAGTCGATTCTATTTTCCTCTCTGCTCATCACAATCTGAATATCCTTAAAAGAAAACAAAACCCAAAACAAAACAAACAAACAAAAACAAACCCCAAGCAAACACCACCTCAAAATGAAACCCTACACAACAACATCATCAGGAGATTCTGCCTGAGATACTGAAAGAAGAACCAGCCTGAAGGTAATGGTTACTTTTTTTGAAGGAGGAAAAAGGAGGGAAGATGATTTACACTTACTCAAAACTAGCTTCTAGGGTGGACTTCATTTAAGAAATGGACAAGCCACTGCAAAATAGGTCAAGATCTGAACTCATTGCATTTAGCAGCTGTTCTGCTGTACCACACTGCCTGTGTTAGACGTGAAGCAACTGAGTTGCAAGGAGAGCCGCTTTTCATTTAGCACCCAGGAAGTTTCAGTAGGGTGGCTGAGAAGCTGCAAGATCACATCCCTGTTTTACCTTGCAGCAGCTGACAGTCCTGTTTGTGTATTTAGACACCACATCTCACTTCCCCAGCTGTAAGAACAAGGATAATAGATCTTCCTCACTTCACAAGAATGCTTAGGAATAGGTATGTCAGAGACAGTGAGGGAAGTGGATGCTACAGGTTGTGTAAATACAACATTTATCAATAAAACTGACATTTAAGAGAGGGAGCAGGGATGGAGCTGAAAGGCCCTCTAAATTCCCTTAAACACAGCTCTCAGCCCACATTATCCCAGTGTCCTGACCCTCTGCTACACTGCAATTCTGATTCCTCTGACAGGGCTTCAGCACCACTCAACACTGCTTCTGTAAAGGTCATTCTTCCAAGTTAACACTCTCCCACTGAATACTTCTGCAGGAACACATCCTGCTCCTTCCCTGGTCAACATCCTGGTCTATTCCTGGCTCTCCATGCTCCTCAGCCTGGAGATGAGCCATGAAGAAGAGGGTACACCTCTGGCTTACAAGAAGTGTCCACACAAGTGGGAAACAGAGGAAAACGAAGAGCAAAATAAATGCTGGATTTCCTCTGGATCTCACACAGAGATTTCTAGGCACCCATTTCAAAAAATCAAGCCAAAACAAATCCCACAACAACAAAAGACACCACCAAAACAAAACAAAAAAAACAACAAAAAAAGAGAGGCGTGAAGGGCTTCTTCAGCCAAATGCAACAGTCCCAGAACAGGAAATTGCCACAGTAATAAATACAGCCCAGGAGGGTGACCCCACCAACCTGCCACAGGAGTCCTAGCACAAAAGAGCTTTTATACAAGAGCATATAATCCATATGAGTGTACAGTTCACTGATATTCCAGGGCATATGTGAGGGAAAAATAAATGAAACAAAACCAAAAGAAACAAAGAAATAAACCAAACAAAAAACCCCCCAACAAGTCATGAGGCTACCAGACTCCTATCACTCTCAACCCTGATCATCCATTTCTCATCATCGTTTCATCATCATTTCCCATTTCTCCTCCTAATGCTCCATTCGCTGTAGTTCCTCCTACTTATTCTTTTTCTGCTCTCTTCTGAGCAATCCAGGACACTTACACTTCTTCCCTCCTCTCAGCCTACCTTCATCTTGTATGTCTGAACCACATACAACTTTCATAAGCTGAGAACATTTCCCTGCAGAGAAACGAATAAGATACGTCACAGAATAAGTAAGTTTCCTGCACATTTTTTATCTGTTAGAGAAAAAAACCCGTGAAAATTCACATTAACTAACTCTACTTAATAGAAGCTGGCATTTTGCTATTAAAAGCTTCACATAAAATTACTACCAAAAGCACTCAGTCATTAATTTTTCCTATATCCACTTGATGTTACACCTTATTCTTAAGAAACCAGTTTGACCTCCAGCATCTAGACAACTTCTGCCTCTCCAGTAGTGAATCTGTGAATACAGTTTTGACAATAAATTGTCGATTACACTGCAACTGACACAACCAGCTACCTAAAACCCCTCCTGTTCTCGACTCGTTACACATTTGTTTCAGTTTCTTTACTCACAAGACTCCGCACATGCCATTCTCGAGATCCAAAAGGTGAAGTTACGTACCCCATGCCCTCGTTACCATGAAGGGTAAACTTGGATAAACTGAGACACTGATACATCATGAAGACACACTGAGCCAGAACCCAGAAAGAAGGAAAAAGAGAAATACAAGAACTAGTTGATTTTATAAAAATACTGCAGAAAAGAAGAAAGGCAAAAGCAGAATCTTGTTCCTACTTGAAACACTCACTGCATGGTGTTCAGCTCTCCTACATGACAAACTTTCCAGATAACTTAAGCAAGTGTAAGGATTTCTTTCAGCACTGGCCTTTAAGACAGAGCATATTGCTAAGTCTCGACTGCAACAGAGATGCTGCTGCTCTGTCACAAGAAACTTGAGAGTTGAAATAGTTCTCTCTGGAAATGTATTTTGTTACAGTTTATCAGAGAACTTTTGTAATAATGTGCTGGTTTGGGCTGGGGTAATATTAATTTTCTCCGTAGAAGTATGGGCTATATATTGGATACATGCTCGAAACAGTGTTGGTAATGCAGAGGTTTTCAGCAGGGCTGAGCAAGAATCAAGGCTTTCTCTGCTTCTCCTGCGGCCCCACACATGAGCACAGCCGAGACAGTGACCCCAACTGACCTCAGGGATATCCCAGACCCTACAAAATCATGCTTAGCATATAAAGAGGGGGAAGAACAAGAGAGAGCAGGATTTTCCTCACTTGTACTCTTTTGATTCCCTCCCCCATCAGCCCGGGCAGGAGTCAGCAGGTGGCTGCGCAGTGCTTGGTTGCAGGAGAGGGTTAAACCACAACAACAAATTTAGCAGGCACCTTTTCTATCAATAGATTTAACTGATGGAGAAATGGTAACAGCAAATGCTCCCTCTCTGACTTATCCCAGCGATAAGCAAGTTCATTTTAACAAATCACAAAACGGGTATTCCAAATTTCAAGCTTTGACATTAAATCAATGTTTTCTTCATTTGGCTTGTTCAAGTAAGAAACAGAAAGAGCCATCAAGGAGAAAAATGGTTATAATCTGATGGACAATTAGTTAGATAAGGAATCAAACAGCAGACAGAAAAGTCTTGTTAGCTCAAATTTATGGGTCAAGGACTACCTTGATACTTAGATGCAAATTCACGAGGAAAAGGTATGTATCCAAAAAAAAAAGTGAACCATCGTGCTCATAGCAGTGTTTGTGAGGGAGGGAGAAAGTAGAATTAGAAATTAATTTTAAAAGGAGGCAATCGCTTAAGATCAGCCTTAATCGCCGTGTGGTGCCAGACACAAAGGTAGAACGGAGGATGAAAGAAAAACCTCGGCCGCGGTTTCAGCCCCCGCCGCCACCCCCCCCGCTCGGTGTTTCTATAGTTACGCTCAGCAACAGGGCCGGCACAAAACTTGCAATGGCGATACCCCGAAAGGCAACCAGCTGCCCGCGGAACAGCGGCAATCCGTGAGCTCCCAAATCCACATCCCTCACACCCATCCATCCCTCAGGCTGCAGGCACAGTCCATGCCCGAGGGCGGTGAGGAACAAGCGCACGCCTGCGGCGGGGAACGCGAAGCGGAGCAAGGCCCCGGCCCGGAGCCCCCGCCATTCCCACCCCGCCGGAAGCGCCTCCATGCCTGGGAAGCGGGCAGCGGGCCCCGACCCCGGGAAGGCCTCGCAGCCGTGGGAAGCCCCCCGCCCCTCCCCAAGCACGGCCCCCCC
>VXAZ01002262.1:464777-493668 GCA_013399875.1 Gymnorhina tibicen
GCGGCACCGAGCCTGAGCGATGCTCTGCGCCCCGGCCCCCGCACCCGGCCCGCCCCACGCCGGCACCCGGCCCCGCCTCCCCGCCCGCCGCCGGCGCCGCGATTGGCTCCGAGCCGAGAAGGGACAGGGTGTGCCGCGGCGATTGGTTACTGGGCGTGTCCATCAGGCAACAGCGCGGTTCGATTGGACAGGGAGCGCGCCCGTCACCGCGCTGTGGGGCCGCCTCGGCCCCGCCTCCCCGCCGCGGTGCCTGAGGGCTCGGTTGGGGGGAGGCGGCGGGAGAGGCACTGAGGGTCCCCCAGCGCCCGCCCTGCGCCCCCGGGGCCTTTTCCTTGCCGACCACCGTTTCTGGCCGTCCTCGCTGCCTTTGTCTCCTTCCCGGAGCCACCGGCTGATGGGGCGGCGGGGCACGCGGACCCCGGCGCTGCGGGCCGCTAGGAGCGGCGTGGCCGGTGTGTCCCAGCTGCGAGAGCCACGGCAGCCGTGAATTACCAAGGTCACAGAGGCCTCGGTGAGCTGTGAGACCGTCCTCAGCACCCACACCTGGCCCTCGGCTCCTGGCAAGAAGTTGGTGCTGGTTCACGTGGGCCGATGGGGTCCGGTGTCCACCGGGTGAGAAACAGCAGCGCCTTTAGTGTGGTGCCTGCGAGCTCGATGAGCTGGAGACCTGCCTGGACAGCTGGCACTGTATTGCGGGCAGGTCTGCTTGCTGGCAAACGGTGGGGCTGCGCAGGTTCCTTCTTCGGGGCGATGTTGCTGAAGATGGCTACAGGAGCCCATGCCTGTCTGCACAGAATCACAGAACCATCGAACAGCCCGGGCTGGAAGGGAGCTGGAAAGATCGTTGGTCCACCTTTTATGGGAGAGAGCCTAGATGAGATTATCGAGCACCCTGTTCAGTGGCAGCTTGAAAACCTCCCGTGACAGGGACTCTACCACCAAATCCCTGTGTTTCAGTCATTGGTTTTTCTCACCGTAAGGAAATTCCTGTTGTGCCTTGTCTTCTCCGTATGGTCCTTTATGAGGAGAGCCTCCATCCTCTTTGTAGCACTCTGGTATATTGAGATTAGCCCCCTGCCTCCAAGCCTTCTCTCCTCCAGGGACGTAAGATGTAACTCCTTCGGTCTTTCCTCACAGGGCAGGTTGTCCTCACCACCCAGTTTAGTGGTATCAGCAGCCTGGGTGAAGGTGCTTTCAAATCCATCACCCAAATCCTTGTGATGATGGACAGCATGGAGCCCAGTGGTGATCTCAGGGAGACCCCACTTGTGACAGGCTGCCACCCTGAGTCAAAAACATTGATCACGACCCTCTGAGTGCAGCCTGTTGGCCAATTTTCTTCCCATCTTGCAAACCACCTAACCAGTCTGTGTCTTGCCAGTTAGTCCAGGAGAAGGCTTCCTCATGGATGGAAGCACAGTGAGAAGACTTCCAATGTTATAAGTGGCTTACAGGACTTTCTAGCTGAATTAGTTTCTGTGGCTGCCAAACCCAGAGGGATGTGGAGTGGAACCCTGCTGGAAGCAGATCAATGGAGAATGGGTATAGGATTGCTTTTTCAGTTGAGCAGCCAAATAAGAGGGAGGGAAATAATTCAGAAGACGGCCAAAATAAATATTGTTTTCTTCTTCTTTTGTTCTGTATGTGGGGAAGAACTCAACCTGCCCACACTTGTATCAGATAAAACATGTTGTTCAATCTGAAATGGTACTTGTAAGCTTTGTACACTAGAAAAGAAAGCAAACGGTATGCTGTTTACTCATTTTCTGTTATCCTGAAACACAGTAGTAAAGGCACTCCTCCAAGAAGTTNCCCGTGACAGGGACTCTACCACCAAATCCCTGTGTTTCAGTCATTGGTTTTTCTCACCGTAAGGAAATTCCTGTTGTGCCTTGTCTTCTCCGTATGGTCCTTTATGAGGAGAGCCTCCATCCTCTTTGTAGCACTCTGGTATATTGAGATTAGCCCCCTGCCTCCAAGCCTTCTCTCCTCCAGGGACATAAGATGTAACTCCTTCAGTCTTTCCTCACAGGGCAGGTTGTCCTCACCACCCAGTTTAGTGGTATCAGCAGCCTGGGTGAAGGTGCTTTCAAATCCATCACCCAAATCCTTGTGATGATGGACAGCATGGAGCCCAGTGGTGATCTCAGGGAGACCCCACTTGTGACAGGCTGCCACCCTGAGTCAAAAACATTGATCACGACCCTCTGAGTGCAGCCTGTTGGCCAATTTTCTTCCCATCTTGCAAACCACCTAACCAGTCTGTGTCTTGCCAGTTAGTCCAGGAGAAGGCTTCCTCATGGATGGAAGCACAGTGAGAAGACTTCCAATGTTATAAGTGGCTTACAGGACTTTCTAGCTGAATTAGTTTCTGTGGCTGCCAAACCCAGAGGGATGTGGAGTGGAACCCTGCTGGAAGCAGATCAATGGAGAATGGGTATAGGATTGCTTTTTCAGTTGAGCAGCCAAATAAGAGGGAGGGAAATAATTCAGAAGACGGCCAAAATAAATATTGTTTTCTTCTTCTTTTGTTCTGTATGTGGGGAAGAACTCAACCTGCCCACACTTGTATCAGATAAAACATGTTGTTCAATCTGAAATGGTACTTGTAAGCTTTGTACACTAGAAAAGAAAGCAAACGGTATGCTGTTTACTCATTTTCTGTTATCCTGAAACACAGTAGTAAAGGCACTCCTCCAAGAAGTTGGAGGAGGTTCAGTTTCCCATTCTGCCTGGCGTGATCTGAATTTGCATCTCTCAGATAGCTCATCTCATCATCTCGTCTGCAAGCACATACATCTGATTTAACTTAACTTGCTGTGTTTCTCACCTTCTTGTTTGCTCTTTGCTCTTTGTTTCTTAGCTTATGTTTTCCTTTCATAGTATTTCTTATACTTGTACCTATTTTTACTTTTAACAAAAAAACCCTTGCAACTCTGAGAGCACACAGCCCACAGGGCTGAAGCTGTGCATGCACCTCTTGTGGTTGAAACAGTCGATGAGGAACATGCCATCTGTGAGCATGAAGCTTTCTTTTCTTGGCACTTCTTTCCAAATACAACACCGAAATTTCTGTTCTGGACATAAATGTGGCTTACGTGCTAGATGACATTTCTAGTAAATGAGTTTCGTGTGATAGGGCTCTGGGATTTTAGCAGACATGCCCGCCATAGCGTTGTAAAAAAAAATCACGAAATGTACCGGAGTCAGAAAATGGCATTGGAACACTGCAATAATCAGATTTTCTTTAATAATTAAATTTTCCTTCCTGCATGTTTTTAGAACTACTTTTCTGAAAAGGAGGAAATGACATGCTGTTTGACCAAATTCGTATTTACTCAGTGTTCCCTGAAACAGAAGAGTTTCAGCCTGCTTCTGTGCAGCATATGGGCTCCAGTGTCACTGGGCAGCAGACCCTGCTTCGCTGACTTAGTACAGTATTTAATTATCCTGCTGCGGAGATGTTAAGATATTTTAAATATTTAAGTTTCAACGTTGAGGCTTCCAGACTCAGCTACTGTGAGCAGCCTTGGAATAGACATTCCCTCTGTCTGTGCCTCGTGCATAGGAAAGGAGGGAAGGAATATGGAAATACGCCCCAATTATGTAAGTTTGAAACTGAGTGTCTGACTCAGCAGAAGGATTTCACTGCCATGTTGCTTGTCAGACCTGCTTCTTTTGTATAAAAAGAGAGAGAGAAGAAAGATGCTAAAACTGCCTGAAATAGTTCATTTCATACAATTTTTATTACCTGGAGCTGATAAACAGAAGTCATGGTTTCAGTCCACTACCCTCCAATAAGAATAGCAATTAGTGTTATTTGCCTTTCACCACGCAGTCAAGTACAACCACATAATTGCATACAGAGGAGAACAATGACATGAAAAAAATTCCCCAAATCTGGTAGAAATTTAAATCACATAATTATGCTCATAGTTTGGAAGAACATGTTGTTACGAGGACAATTTTGCCTCATCTTCCTTTTGTGCCTTGTCTTTCTTACATCCTTTACTGTAATTTAAATTACATTATTACTTCACTAGAGCAAGGAATGTGTCTTACAATGCTAAAGCATTACACTTGCAGGGTTTTTGTTCCTTCTTTGAAATTTAGTCTCAGCAGTTGGAGAAAGCAGTGCTCTGATCACCCTCCTGCTGGAAGGTAACACTACCTCGGTTGCAGAGGGATGGTGAAAACACCAGCATACCTGGACAAACTGGACTAGAAATTTCTTCTCTGTTTTTATTGTTTATGTTTTTCTTTTCAATTTGTCCATGCTCTCCTCTAGGCTGGACAGCACATACTGCTCCTTGCTCCTTGCTACTCTGCATCAGACTCCAAATGACTCTATGTTTAATTCTCTAAGTAAACTTGTCTAGTGACTACTTCTGGAAAAAAAAAAATCCATTCCTCTGATTGCAACTGAAAAACATGATTTTTAAATGCTCCCATGCCAGGGGAAACCCAACTGCAGCCGGTCCAAGTACACGATCTATAAAATCCCAAAAACAGAACTGAGTGCCAAATAAAACTGCATTCTCTGTGAAATCACGTCGTAAGCACTCCAAATGGTCCCTAAAAAAGTGTACAGCCAGAATATATCTGGCCAGAAGCTGTCTACATATCACTCTTCTGCCCCTGCAGCAGAGTACAGCAGCTGCTCACCTCACATGGCAGCGCCGCACTTCCCTGGGGCAGTGAAAAATACTCTGAAGAAAACAAGGCGGCTTTACCAGCGGAAGGAAGAGCTGAGGAGCTGCTCTGGGCACGGCCTGGGCTCCCTGGCTGAGTGGGAGGAAAGCAAAGCCTGAGCACCTCTTTGCTACCTGGGCAAAGCCTGCTCAGTACACTGAGTGAGGCTGAGGCCCCATGAGAAAATGCATCAATGGCTGCAAAATAAAAGTCCTTATCACAACAAGTGAGGCACAAGGGGACAAAACCAGTCTGCATTTGCAACTTTCATCTTGGCATTTTCTGTTACGTATATTTTTGACTTTGCATGCTTTGTGCATTTTCTTTGTTATATACAGCATGTGTGATTACCCTCTGTTAAAAGGATAAAAAGGCAACCTGACGCGTTGTCCTGTGGGATTTTTCAGACTTGAATGCAGCAGAGATACAGCAGCAGACAGGAGCCACTACGCTTGTTTGCACTACTGCAGCCACAGCAAAGATAAAAGCCCCAGTGTCACAGCTTTTACCCAGGTACGGGGCCCCTCGGTGGGTGGCGGTTGTTTTTTTTTACCTTTATGGTTTCTTTGGTTACCAGCATTCCTGCTGAGATGGACAATGTAACCAGACAGTCTAGTCAGTACTTCCTCTCTCTGGTTCATACCACTTTTCTCTGCATAAACACCAGACACCATTTGTTGCTCAAGACACTGTAACAGCACTTTCACATCCCCATCCAGGGATGGCTTTGCTTCTTTGGAGCTGTAGAATAAAATCAATGCATTTCCGAAATGTCTTCCTTTTGCTGGCAGGTTGCTGAATTGTCGGCATATTCGGAAGAGATGGATGCCTCCAGTGACATATGGATGTGCTACACACATTGCCTGTGCCCTGTGCAAGGTCAAGTGCTCTGAAAGAAGCCCAGACAGCTTCCTTGTCCTGCCTGGCTCAGGAAACGTGGACACAGAACCATGAGGAGTGAGCAGGACACTGGGGTGTGCAGAGAGAAAAGAGGACTGACCCACGTGGAGCACAAGGGTAAGAGGCCCTGGCTACCTGTCAGCGTAATGCTCTCAGGACTGCTCACACAAAATAATCCTGGGGCAGTTTGTCCTGCTCAGGAGGCCAAAAGCTTTCCTGTCCCATGGACACAAACCATGCCCTTAGCCAGCTCTGACATTTGCTTACGCCCTGAACTGCCATCTGTAGGGACAGTTGTATCCAGATACCCAGACTGTCCTCCCTATTGTAAAATAGCTGCTCCATTTTAAAGAGATTTGGAAACATTTTTTTTGTTCCTGAGTGTTGCATCCTTAAAGGAGGAAGGGGTCACAATTCTGTACGTATATTAGGCAACAGTTCTTAAAAATTATCAGTGCTCAATTAGTGAAGAAGGGGTTGCTTCTCAGAATCACCATTTGGTGAGCACCTGTGAAGAAGAGCTACCAGAAAGGATGATTGACTAAAATAGTAATTTAATTGATGTCTGGTGGTTCGCATTTTGCTCTCTGATGGTGAAAATTTAACTGAAGCATAAAGCTCAGTGTCAAAGCAAGAGAATTTCTGAGAGCTGGGTGCTTTCCTGTGAGTTTTTCCTATTTCTGATCTTGATCTCCTTTGTCTCTTTCCATTCAGGATGGAGCAGCAGCACTGGACTACTTTGCTTGCTGTGGCAGGAATGCAAACTGGTGATGGATTTTGATCTGACTGGTAAGCAAGGATGTCTACAGGGTGAGGCTGGGTGCAGTACAGAGGTTTCCCCACTTTTGTGCTGGCTGGAGATGCACCACCCCAGAGCACAAACTTGTCTTTGCTTGGGTTCCCAGAGTGGTTTAATGCACATTACACAGCATGAATATTTTGTAAGACCAAAGCGGTTCTGCTTACTGATGTCCTTGTGCTGGATGTGGTACATGAGGATTGGTTCTATTGATTATCACTAAAATGTTGTCTCTGCTTATTTTTGCCTATTCCAAAGAAGGTTCTGCTGGCTAAAGCAAACAAAACATTTTGTACCCTTCCACTCAGTTAGCTGCAATAGCCCTGATGTAAATCCCCTGTGATTTCCCTATGGCATTACTTTTGCCACCCTCCTGGACTCCCCAAGCCTGACACTAAGCACAAGGATTTTGACTGTTAACAAAGGGGGTGAGTTCACCAAGTATTGCTTCACAGGGAGGAAAAATAAAATAAAATAAAAATAAAACAAAATCAAATTAAATTAAATAAATTATTCCCACTTGTGCTTTGCCCCAACTGACAGCGTCTAAACCTGTGACAATGACGTGGCTGCTGCTGGCAGCCGCAGCTGACAATGCTGTGGTGGGGGTGGAGGATCAGGCTCAGTGAATTCATGGTAGGTATCTCTGTGCACTCAGCTTTCTCTTGTGCAATTGCAATACAATTCACCACCTGAGCTACTGCAGGACTACTCATTCAGCTGACACAACCTCCCTGCCTGAGGAAGTGCTGTTTATACAAATAAGGTCTGTGGAGCATCTTTGCTGCCCCTTCAGAGCTCCTGTGACTTGGCTAGGAAGTTGCACTTGATGAAGCATGTCCCTAAGGTGCCATGGACACACTGACTTGGGTGACACTTCAGCTTTTCACACTCCAGGAGCATCCATGCATTGTCCAGCTGTTGCCACACATTTAGACAGGCTACCTGCCATATGGTGATGTAAGATAAGTCATTTCAATGATATCTGGGAGAGCAGACTTTTGAGGGTTTTTTTTTCATCTTATGATGTCTTTGCTGGAGAAGAGTTGCTGCTGAGAAGAAATCATTATTATGCCAGCAAGAATACTTGCCTAGCACAAACTGTTTCTCTAGTAGTGAAAAGTTTTTGCAGCCTTCCCGAATTTTTAACATAGCTGCAGCTTTTGCTCTTAATATAACAAGGCTTCCTAAAGTACATGTTCTAAGTCACTAGCAGCTCATTGCAAATGTCAAATATCAAATAATTAATAACAAAATTGACTCCCAAATTAAAGAAAAATCTAGTGGTCCAGAAATACTCTCATTAATCATTCTGTAGACCAGTAGAAGTCAAAAGTCATTAATTAGCCCTGTCCTGTTTCTCCCCTAAGCCATGGCTCAAAAATGAGGAGTCATATTTTTGTGGTTAAATCAGTCTGAATTACTTTGTTCGCCTTGTGGTAACTCAAGTCTGTATCTCATGGCTGGATTGTGTTTTCAGTTATGATTTAAAGTCCCCACAACAGCTGCAGATTTCGTGTTCAAGGAAAGCCAAGATTCTCCCACACTTGACCCATTGTGGGTAAAGGAATTAATTTTGTTACTTTGCTAAAAATGCAGGTGTTGGCCACCGTGAATACAGGTGGTATGTTTCAAAGACAGACAATAATCTACAGAATCAAGTAATACACTGGACTGATTGTGAAATTTTATCTTCACATGCCTTTGAGTTACTTTCTTGTTTCCTAAAGCATCTTACCAGATAAATATGCTTTTGATTTTGCATCTTAAATATTGTATCTACTGGTGTGCTTCAGGGACAATTTTAAGTTCTTGGTATGCCACAATCCACCAGGACTAAAAATAAAGCTAGCATTTCTGAAACAAAAGCAGAAAACAGCCTGAGAGGTTTATACAAAGGCCATAGGAAACCCAGCTTTAGATGCACCAGTATTGTTAAATTCAAGCCTCAAAGAGAAGAAACAGGTGGGCATGGCAAAGGGTTCTCTATCCAGCATTGCCTGGGAAGAGTGAGGATGCCCATGTAACTCCCTCCTGCTTGAGCTCTGTTGCTACAGCACCGTACTTCAGCTGCAGAGCTGCGCAGGCACAAAACCTGTGTGTATGCTGTGCCTAAATTGGGGAGGGGGTGGGGGGGTAGATCTGCACATCTACACATGGGAAGTAAGTTCTTATCACCTGCTGCCTGCAAGCCAAGCACATCCCCCTCACACATGAAGGCCCAGTTTTGCCCTGTGGTTTCCCCAAACACCCCCCTCCCTGCATCTCTGTGTAGCTGTTGCTCAAACAGGAACTGTTTTGTCTTCGCAGCCTTTAGCAGATGATGCTCTAATCTCCCTTTGGCATCTCCCTGCCAGTTGCCAATGCAGCCATGTGCACATCTGAGAGCAAATTTTCCAGGACAGCACTGGGAGGTAAAATGCTTTCCCTATTTGTTTTCTCTCTGCTTTCATCCTAGCTCCTCCTGTCCCCTTCTCTGACCCCTTTTTTGTATCCTCCTCTCCTTTTTCTGGCCTCTGACTGCAAAACCAAACTGGTACTTGTTGCTGGTGCTGGGACCCTTATGTAGGTCAACCACTGTAAGTCAAGAGTGTGAGCTGCAGTCAACCTGCAGCTGCTTCATGATGCAGGAGGGTAATCGGGCTTACCACTTCTTGTGCCCCTTGCCCCTGCCTCTCTTCTGCTTCCTTGGCAGATCCAGAAGTGCCGTGCTGTGCCAGCCCACCTGGCTGCAAGCTGCACAGAAATCCCTGGTTTGTCAGTCCAGGAGCCCAAAGCAACTTAGAGACCTTCCCAGAGCCATGCACACGGGGTTTGTCCTACTGCTGGGAAATGCTTCTGCACAGTGTCCTTTCAAGCAGAAGTCCAGAGCTGCAGTTTAAAATGTCACCCAAAAATGTTCTGTGCCTGCAGATGGAAGGGGAGAGGTGGCATCTGCCAGCTGTTGGGTTGCTCTGAAAGGCTGTTTTGTCCACTGTGAGACCCCCTTGCCCTCTCAAGAGATGCAGGTCCATACAGTAGTTACCCCACAGGGAGAAAAATGTTGAACGATGCAGAGCTGCCCTCCTTGTCACGTTCCTGCTTGGCTTGCTTAGGCATTTTTGAAACTCCTCTGAGCCCCCCACACAGTGTTTTGTAGGGTCCTTAGCACTGAAAATCAGTCTCAGCATGAGCCTCAGTCCCTTTCCCACCAGCTTTCAGTAACAGTAAATGTAAAGCAAATCCAAATCTTTGCCCCATCAGAAACCGCAACTGCAAAGCTGTCCTATTGTTTCATACGCTACTTTTATTTTTGAGCCTTCAGACCTGTAGCACATCCTCTGCAAAGGTTAAATTCAAAATTAGCTGCACAAGCATAGGAAGGAAAGTCTGTCTCTCAGCATACTTGAGTGTCCCCAACCCCCTCCAAAACAAAATGGAAGTGTCTCTGGTTCAAGGCAGCCTACACGGCAGCAAGCTGCAGGAGCTGTAAGCTATTATTTTAGTTCCCAAGAAAAGTAATTACTATAGCAACCAACACATCCGAATGGCTCTTTGGCTGCTGCCGAGACACAAACAACTTGCACACAAAGGCACATCAGAAACGTGCTGTGTAAAATGTTCTCGGGTAGCTCTGTGTTTTCAAGAGCTCTATAAAATGTGCGTAACAGGCTTCTGAGAAATGACTGCCAGAATAACAGCAAGCAATTGTGCCGTGCCACGATCCCAAAATAACCTAATCAATGGCTCAGTATATTTGTCCCTGAAGAGATGAAGCAAAAAAAAGCAGAGGCTCCATTTTAAGCCTATGTGCCGGGAAGTTCCCAGCAGAGCTGAAGATACATTCAATAAACAGACAATAAAATGGTGGGGGAACGTCTCCGCTTTTGTTCTGCATGCTGATTCCAGCTCCCTGCAGGCTTCACGTGCCAGCTCATCCCCTCGGGCTTATACGGAGTGTGTTGGAAAAAGGGATTTAATTACAGCCTTGTAGTGCTGGAGGGTGTAAGAAGCGATGTCTGCCTTTTTTTCTGTGTCTGTGCAGCAACCAGCCCCCACAGACCACATCTCCAGCCGCAGTGCTGGGCACATCACTGCTGCTGTTACTGAACAAGGAAGCTTCTTGAGCAACAGCAAACTGTAATCATTGGCCATTGCTTAAGTACTACAGCGTTTGGAGTGCCTCTGTCATGTTCAAATCAAAATGCCACTGGTGTGATACCAGCTTAATAGCTCCTGGCCTCTGCCTGCAAAGCTGCACCACTTTGTGGTGCTGAGACAAACACCCTGGGTTCCCCAAAACAAGAGATCTGGTCCAAGCAACCTGGCCCAGGAGTATTGTCCAAAGTTTTCCCACAGGGCACACACAGACATGTCACCTGTCTCAAGGATGGTGAGCAGCATTAACATCACTCTCCTGCTCCATTGCAGAAGGCAGCTCTGATGAAAATGGGGGTTATGGATCTCGGTAGCTCAGAACAGAGTTGGATCCTGTAAGTGAGCACAACACCTCCCTTCGGAAACCTGAACTGCCCTTTTATTTTCTTAATCAGTTTAGTCCTCAAGTCTTGCTCTGTGTCCAGAATAAACTGAAAATCACAGCTGGATTTAACATAAAGACAAAATTAAGGAAGGAAATGTAGTGATGTAATTTATTACCGAAGTGCCTATGACCAAATAAAGAAAGATCTTCTCATAGAGACAGAGTTTTGGTTGACTGTAGCCTTTTAAGCAAAGTTACTTTATTTTGGATTAAAGAAAAACATTGGAAAAAAAAGCAAACTATTTTGAAAAATATATTGAAAAAATAAAGTATTCCTACAAAATTATCTCAAGCATGTATAATCCAATGCTTCACTTCTGTCTTGCAAAATGGTAGCTGCCCTGCAGGGATCTGGAATTTCCAAGCTTCTGATCCCAGGGAAATAAATTCTCCTCTGTAATTTTTCTCATAACAACTTTATTTTGTCATAGGAGTTGACTCTGTGTTAAGTGGCTCCCTCTCAAAAAGAAAAAAAAGCAACCAACCAAACAAACAAAACAAAAAAAAAACAAACACAAAAAAGAACCAACCCCAAAAAAACCAAAAAACCAAACCAAAAAAAAAAAAAACAAACACAAAAAAGAACCAACCCCAAAAAAACCAAAAAACCAAACCAAAAAAAAAAAAAACAAACACAAAAAAGAACCAACCCCAAAAAAACCAAAAAACCCAACCAAACAACAAAAAACAGTTGTTTTTCACAGTGTGCTTTTTTACCAGCTCTGTGGTGGGGGAAAGGCAAGACCACTCACAGGCTGACTTCCCAGTTTGTCTTTGCTGGTAAACAGAAATATCTTGCCTGGTGTAGAGGCGCTGGGACCAGCGGGACCAGGCACATAACCTGTTTTTGTGTCACACATTTTCTATACCTACAGGGTCACTGGCTGTGATAGAGTAGTTAAATCCTTGCTCCTCACAAACATTTTGCATTTTGGCTTGGAAAAGGCTGCTGCATTTTCAGTGAGAGAGAGGGCAGATAAGGAGTAGAGAGCTGATGCACTGCCCAGCTCCTCGTGCAGAGGTGCAAGGCAGAGAAGTGAAACCAAAGTCTCAGAGATGAATAGCGAGGTCTTCTGAGCATTCCCTGGCTGTGGAGGTGCCCTTCTGCCATTGCCAGGTGTGTTCAGGCCCAGTACTGCGGTTTTCTTCTGGAAAGAAAGAAGAGAAAATGAAAGGAGCTTGCATTTGACCATCAGTGTAAGCAAAGCTCTGTGCCACAGTGAACAAGGTGCCAAAACCCCACTTTCTTAAAAATAGGAATGACTAAAAAGAAAATCCAGTGTGGTGAGATGTTGAACACAACTTGCTTGTATCCTGCTCCTCCCCCTTGTCCACCTACCCTGTTCACCAGAGGCAGAGGGCAGGATGCATGCCAAGGTGAGCCATGAGAAATCCTCAAGATCATGAAGCAGGACTCTTGGAATGCCTGGCTCCGATCCTGAAGCTGACGTTGCTCCTTACTATTTCCTGCAGGATTCAGGCTTGTTCAAGCTGCTTTCTTTTCTGGTTTATCTGCCAGATTGAAAATCGTGTGGCCGGTTCACGAACAGATTTGTCTCTGGTATTGCTTTTGCAACCACACAGCCTTAGATGGCTACTGGGGCTCAAGTGATCTTGCATCTGTGAAGGGAGGTGAGAAAATCAGTGTTCATTTCTGTTACATCAGACAAAGAGTTGGATCTGGACCTTCTCTGGTGTGAATCAGAGAAGTAAATCAAAATGGCAGCTCCTCTTGGGTTAAAAACCCCACGGCTTAATGAAATTTTGTCTTTGCAGAGCAGAAATGCTTCCTGTGTCTGAAGAAGCACATTAAGAGAGAGGTGTTGAGGGAGTCGAGGTGCTAAGGAGCAAACTTCTGGGAATGCTCTGCATGCGAAAACACTCCATGAATCTGTTATAAATGAGATTGACCTCTCATCCCTCCATCAGAAGCCTTCCTGCTCCTAAGTTTGGGCTGCTCCTTATCCTGTCTCATATGGAAGGTGATATTGATGAGCAGAAAAAAGGTATGTTTGCTTCAAATGTTGTTTTTGGATAGAGAGCACGGGTTGTGAAGGTGCAGAAGGAAACACAGGAACAGCCATCACTAACAAAGAAGTGCAGGTTTCCAAACCATCTCTCCTAAGCCCCGAGTGGGAGGTTTTGTTTCTATGTTGGCTTGGAATTTGTAGTTGGTCTTGTCAAAAGATATGATGGCTGTGTTGGAAATTAATATTTAGTAACCACTGGTAGACCAATCTAGGTTTTTTGGTGGGAGTTACTGGTTCTTTGAACAAATTTTGAAAATGGGCCATCATAGAAATACAATCATATCCAGTTGTAGTGAGGTGCTCTTGCCTTGCACTTGAGCCTTGCCAAGAGAGGTCAAAACTGTGCACACACATTACTTAAATGTTTCCCCTGATGAAAATGCCTGCAAAATGAAAATGCCTGCAAAGACAGGCAGAAATCGATATTTCAAAAGATGATGATTTTTAATGGAGTCTGGTCAGAGCCGCAGCTTTGATAATAACAACACCTTGGCCAGCAAATGCCCTGAGTCTGATTTACAGCACCATCAGCAGGTGCTGCCTTGTGCCTCTTTGTGGAGGGGCTAAGGGAGGGCACAGGGGGAGAGAACAGCATTTTGTCATGCCATGCTTTGCACGGGCCGTGAAAGTCGTGTCGGTGTGATGGGAAGTGGGGGAGAGGAGCTGCTGGCGGCGATGCTTCGGCCCCCGAACTTGCGAGCTGGCGGCTGCGCTGCCCGGCCCGGCAGCGCCCGCAGCCTCTCTCCCTCCCCTCGGCATCCTTCCCGCTGCCCCCGGCATTCTTCCCGCTGCCCCCAGCATCCTCCCCGCTGCCCCCGGCATCCTCCCCGCTGCCCCCGGCCACCTCCCGGAGGCTGCTGCCCCTCGGTGACAGCCTCGGGATGCCCAGCGCTCCGCTCCGCCGGGCACGGCGCGGCTCCGCCCCGCGCGGGAGGCGGCCGAAGGTTGTTCTGGCTGCCCTTTGGAGCTGGGAGTGCTCCGCTCCGGCCGCCATTGCTTCTTCCTCCTGAGCGTCCTTCCCGGGCAGGGCTGCGGCTCCCGCCGGAGGTGCCGGTGGCCGGGTTTTAGGGAGCGATGACGACGGTGCGGAGAGAGGCGTTCGGGCGGATGTCCCCGGAGGAGGGAGGCGGAGAGGTGGAGAAGTTCGTCTTACAGTCGGACAGCGTGAGAGTGGAGATCCTGTCTTTTGGGTGCATCATCACCACTCTGGAGACAAAAGACAGGGATGGGCAGTTTTCAGATGTTGTCCTAGGATTTGACACTTTAGAAGGTGGGTCTTAATATGTTTCTTTGAAAAAAATAAAATTAAAAAACCCACAATCAGGCATTTTAACCAGCACTTACTGGTTTATTGCCACACTGCATGACCTACCTGTAAGGCCTCCCCCATCCCCCCAAATCACGGGCTGAAGAGATACAGTTCCTGCTGCCTCTCCTGGGCTCTGTGGTGGGTGTGGAACAGGGACACTGGTGGCAGTATGCCACTCTGTTGGGGCAGCTCTGAGTCACTCCTTGACTGGCAGTGACCGAGGCCTTTTCTGCCAATCTGCAAAGAATACAAGATCCCATCAGGCTGTTTTAATCAAAGATGTGCACGACTAATGAGCTGTGTGTCCTGTGAAACCCTGGGGCTGCAGTAACATATTTAGTCCTGGAGGGAAGCAGAGAGAGACGCCTCTGAGTCCATAAGCACTCCTGGAGACCACCCATCCTGGTCCAATGGTTCTGTTTAACCGTGTGCTGTTTCTCTGGCCAGGTTACACGAGGAAGCACCCATTCTTCGGTGCTGTCGTAGGCCGTGTTGCCAACAGGATTGCGAACGGGAGGTTCACCCTGGACGGCAAGGAGTATCAGCTGTTCCTCAACAATGGGCCCAACAGCCTGCATGGAGGAGCCAAGGGATTTGACAAGGTGAAAATCCCAGCATCCTGCCAACATACAGCCCGTGGGGTTGTGGCAAGAGGGTGTGCTGTCCTGAACCCTGTAGCATTTTCTAGTGGTTACTGAGTTGAATCAGCTCAGAAAGTGTTGTGAGTGCAGAAACGGGGGGAAGTGAGACAGATCCTGCGAGCTGCTGGGTTGGCTTGTCTTTGCCTGAGTTTGCAGGGCTCACTTATGTCGTCCTTGGATGCCGAGCAGATGGTTGCTGTGCTTCCTCTGTGTGACTGCAGCCCTGAGCCTCACGAGCCCAGTTCTAACAGGGTTGTTCTGGGCAAGGTGCTGCTTCTGCAGAGCCTGGGTTGGGACACGGCAGTGAGGACCCAGCCTCAGGAGCAACAGAGGCTCCCCAGGCACCGGCTGCACCACCCTGGAGTGCACCATGGAGTTGTGCCAGTGCCCAAAGAAAGTTTCCAGGGGAACAGTGGTCTGTCCATGCAGGCTTATTTCCACCTGTGGTTTCAAGGCTGTTACCTGCCCATAGCTCCTCCCAGAGTCAGAAGGATGTGAGTTTGCAGAAACTTAGCATTGTTGCTGGCTCGTGACAGCACTCCCAAGTAAGGGGAGAGCAGGGTGGTGCTGCAGGTTCAGTCATTGCACTGCCCCCTTTGGTGCCACTTTCATCCTGTGACAGCATCCCCCAGGCTCTCACTCTGACTCACAGCAGTGGGGGATTAGATCAGGCCTGCAAAATGCCCCAGGACCCAGGATCACTGTCTCTCCTTCCCAGCCCTCCCCTATGACCTCCTGAGATGAAACAACCTTTCCCTGGCCCCAGGGCACTCAACCTTTTCTACCTCCTCCCAAGAGCTGCTGCTCAAGTCAGATATTTGTGGTACAGGTGGTAAGAGCAGCGGAGGATCTCTTCTCTTGAAAGCCTTGCTGATAACCCTGCTCAACTGCAGAGCAGGCTCAGAAGTCTCTGCTTTCCTGAAGCCTTGGGCCTTGTTGGATCAAGTGCATTTGTAACCAGCAAGTAGCTGATCCACCATTTCCCCCAAAGCACACATGAGTGTGCTGGTGCAGCTGCTTTCATGGGGTTAATGGGGTTTTTTTGTGAAAGGAATCCAGGCTGATGGGGCAAAAGCCACGGTGCCTGGAAAAAAACTCACAGTGTGAACTGGCATCAGGTTGGGATGAAATGCTCCTCAGCAGCCTTAGAAAAAAGGGAGTACTGGGGATGGCTTGGCTGTTGTACCCCTAAAGAGGACAATTTGGTTGGTTTAAAGTTTCTTTATACACCCTGACCCCTGTGATCTGGAGCTGAAAATATGCATTTCTTTGCAACCAGGGCTTCCAGGCTGTCTTCTGCAGGCAGGGGATATGGTCTCTTCTTCTGCTTCTTCACCTTGCTTGCTGAAGGTTCACCAGCTTGCTGGGGACAAGGCAGTGACATCTCCCAGCCAGAGCTTTGTGTCCTCTGGCCCACAGGGCACACTTGGACACCTGCCCAAGACCCCCTCCAGCCAGGAAACAAGCACTGTTCAGAGACAGTGAGCCCTCACTGGTCAGCCCTAGCACAAAAAACACACGCTGGCATTTGGCTGTGATTATCTTGGTCGTCTTCTGAGTTTTTCCTGATCTTGTAGACATCAGTGCTGCGGTCGGCGCGTGGTCTGATGAGAGCAGCTTGCAGCTGCATTTACAGGCCAGCAGTATGTGACCACACTGCTGGGGGACTTTAGAAAATAACTCTCTTATCTTAGAAAAATACAGTGATACCTGTATGCTTCCTTTAATAGCTTTTTCTTCAAAGAACTTAAATAGAAACTCATATTTAAAAAACCGCAGCATCCTTACAGCCGTGGGAGCTGCAGCCAAACTGCACGCTGCTGAGCAGGGCTTACTCTGCAGCCATGTATGTTTGGCACCCTCAGGTTCTGCGTTTGGTGAAAATTCTGGCTTTTGACCATGCCCCATGTTGGTGATCTCTGTGTAGGACATGAGAGGGATCAACTCAACAGCATTATCCAGCCCCTGTTCCTAAATCTGTCCACTTTGATTAGACCGTAATTATTCCTTAGGGAAATATAAAACTCCAGAGAGCTGCTTGTTGCACATCCATCCTCTCAGCATGAGGCCCGTGGCCAGGGCCAAACAGGCTGTCTGGGCAGCTGTGTACAGCGTGCTGGCTTGCTTCCCTTGCCAGCATGTTTGACTCCAAGCAGAGCACTGGTGCCAGTCTCTGGCAGGGACAACAACCAGAGAGGTCCCAGCTCTCTGCATGTGTCTGACAACACATCTGGTACCATTTAACCCAACCCCAGCCCCTGGGCGGGAGCTCCCAGTGTGTTCTTACACTGTCCAAGAAGCCGGCGCCCAGTGAGTGGAGGGAAGGGTGGCAGCTTGTTGAAGTGGTGTTGCACATGAGAAGATCCATGGAAAGGGGGACAAGTCCAGCTGCAGGACATGTGGATCAATGTGTGGACTCTCAGGCTTGGAGTAACACAGGCTGGAACAGCTCCCCCATCAGACCACCAAATTGCCTCGCTTGTTTGGCTGCTCAGTGGAAAGCTTGTTCCCTGCTGGTGGTCCTGGCTGACCAAGGGCAGGATGGTGCTTGTGTTTTCTTTGGAAAGGGGATTGAAAAAGCCTTTGTTTCAGTGCAGCATCTCCTCAGTGCCTTCTGCCCCTGTTTTTAGCCCAGCCTGGGGCAGGAGGGAAGGAAGGGCACTGTGTACCTATTCCTGTCCCACTAATGCCATGCTCCTTGCAGGTTCTCTGGAGCCCCCAGGTGCTCCCAAATGGTGTCCGCTTCTTCCGGCTCAGCCCTGACGGCGAGGAAGGCTACCCTGGTGACCTGAAAGTCTGGGTGACCTACACCCTTAGTGGCAGGGAGCTGGCCATCAACTACCAGGCCCAGACCAGCAAGACAACCCCCATCAGCCTGACAAACCATGCATACTTCAACCTGGCAGGGCAGGTAAGTGTGGGGAGATGGACCTTGTGGAGACACTGTGCAGAGGAAGAAAGCCTGGGGACCCATGGGATGATCACTGGCACCAACATGCTGGTGTGGGGGCACATCGTGGTTTTGGGGGCACAGCAATGAGGGTTGTCTCTGTGCATCGTGGGCTGCATGCAGGAACAGGACTGAATCACATGGACCTCAGCTGAGGACATGTTGTCTCAGTGCTTCTTGAACAGAGACATCCAGTCAAGAATGTTGGCTCTCCTTTTGTATGTAACTGGGGATTTTCTATCTCTCCTGGTCTCTTGGGAAGATTACAGAGGAGGTGCAGAGCTGGCATGCCCTAGTGGTGGCCTGGCATTTCTTAGCTGTATTCTGTTGGCATTTCTGAGAGGGTGATGCAGTTGAGATCAGGGCCTGGAGGGGCTGTACCAAAATACCAATGGGCAGAAGAAATATCATGGAAGGGGAATGTGAGCTGGCCAGGATTGCAGAGTAGCAAGTCTGCAGCAGCAGGATGCAGAGGGCTCCCACACACCCATACAGGGTCCTGTCAACCACATGGACAGTGAATTGCAGCTGTGTTTTAATCCCACACTGTTTATAACTGGGCTTGGAGGAAAAGGATCTGAGAAATAAAGTGTTGCTGGGCAGAGCAATAGGATAATACAGTGCAGTCACACTTGGATGTGAGACAAAGGCCCTTAAAAGTGTTAGTGAGAGACAGCCCACTCGCTCTGAGCAGGTGCTGTGCCCAGGCTGCTGCCCTGATGATGGCTGTGCTGTTGTTGGTGTACCCTCTGCTGGCACTCCCAGAGGTGCAGTAATACCAATACCTGCGGCATGCAACTCAGGCGTGTTCCAGAGGAACAGGAGACCTTTGGGCACGAAGTTGCTGCTCAGATTAGATAGTGACCTGAAGGCTCAGCTTTGAGCCTGCTCACCTTCCAGCCCAGCAGGTTCCCTGCCAGCATTCCTGAGGCTGTGGAAGAGGAGGAGGAGCACACCCCCGCAGTGATGCAGATGAGACAGGAGGATGGGTTGCATTTCCCCTTGCTTGCTTCCTTCCCCTTTTCCCTGCTGCTGTGTGCTCAGTACCCAGCATGTTGTGGCTAGTCGGTGTGCAGGGTGGTAGTGCTTGGTGAGGTACAAGTACAGACTGGTGGTCTCATCCCTGTGGGATTTACAGCTCCTAGGGCTTATGCAGGTTTTTGCCTGTGCCAGTAGCTTTGTCCTGTGCCCAAGGTCAAGGTGGAATGAGGGCCAGGAGGTGCCTCAGGCACTGCCAGATCAGCTGGGGCACCACTGTGGACAGTCACTTCACAACTGTGCTCAGGGCTGCTTGAACAGTGCCTGCAACAGGGATCCCAGCATTTCCCATCCTCCTGCAGGGCTCCCGCGATGTCTATGACCACGAGATCTCCATTGAAGCAGATTCCTACCTGCCTGTGGACGACACCAAAATCCCTACTGGTGGGTGGTGCAGCACTTGTGGCACAAGCTGGAAATGCTCTTTCTGAGCAATGTTTGTGGGTCTGGGGAGCAGCACTGCCTGGCAAGGGGGACACGCCAGCACCCAGGGGACCCCAGGCACAGCGGGGCCCTCACCTTTGGGCACAGTCCCACTGCACCTGAGCAGGGTGGGCAGAGACGGGTGCTGGTAACCTGGTTCACCACCAGCCCCAGGGAGCAGGCAGGAGCAGCAGGAAATGGGGCCAGAGGCATATGGGATGTGAGGCTGCAATGTGGGTCCATCCAGGAGACAAGCTCCCTGTGGCACCTGAAGGAATGGATTCCTTGGTCCAGGTGGCTTCTGCTCAGCTTGGTGTGTCATGCTTGTGCACAAACAGGGAAAGAGCTTAAGGCCATACCCAAACCAGTGCCCCGCTTCTCCCTGCTGCTTTCACCATGGAGCTGTTTCACATCTTAGTTGTGGCCAGCTTGCAACCCCTGGCTTTTGCAGTTCCTTCTTGTGTGGGTAGTCTTAGTCCTGGGGTGAAGATAAGATTTGTGCAATTGTTAAAGACAGACCCCCTGTGTGTATTTTATGTAACTGCTTGAACTGGAACAGTTTCATTTTTCTTTCAAGGTGTTCTTCTGTTCCCCCCCCCCGCAAAACCCCTCACCTTTGGGTTGGGGTGACTGTGTTTTGCACTGTTTAGTATGTCCTAGGGTTGTTCTTGCTGCTTCATCACAGGACACTGTATTTCCACCGCAGGTCTTAACAAGGACAAGAGAGAAAATGCTGGGTTTGTACATATACAAACTTTGTGTGTTTTCTTGCTCCTTGACTGTGCTTTGTCCCTGTTAAGAAGAGCAGTGTCCCCAGGGGCTGCCAGCTGTGCTGGGGGACAAGGTAGGGTTTGCTGGCATGTGGGTGAGTGGCTGAGCCTGCTGTTCTCCTTGCTTAGGCGAGGTGGCTGCCGTGCAGGGCACTGGATTCGATCTCCGGCAGCCTGTGGAGCTGGGCAAGCACTTGCAGAAGTTTCACCTGGATGGCTTTGACCACAACTTCTGCCTGCATCAGGGGCAGGATCGACGCCTTGTAGCCAGGTAGGCTGGGACCTTGGCAGGAGTCCCCAGCCCTGGAGCCATGGGGTGTCCGTTCAGCCAGTCCCGTGTCATCCTCCACTGCCATCTCCGCAGGGTTTTCCACCCGCCCACCGGCAGGACCATGGAGGTTCACACCACCCAGCCTGGCATCCAGTTTTACACCGGGAACAACCTGGATGGCTCCCTGAAGGGCAAAGGTGCTGCCACGTACCCCAAGCACTCGGCTTTCTGCCTGGAAACCCAGAACTGGCCTGATGCTGTTAACAAGGTGAGCTGTCCATTCCCCTCCCAGTCAGTCTGGGGGCTACTTGGGTCCTGTGGCAGAGGACCATACCCCCACCACCCTCCATGTCTCTGGGGCATTAATGTAGAAACAGAGTCTGCTTGTCAAGGGGACACTGTAGACACCAGAAGTGAGGCAGGCACAGGTCACAATGGCTTTAGAGAGGGGTCAGTCAGCGCAGCAGGGACTGGCCCTGTGCAGCCCAGCTTCCCAAAGGCACAGGGTCTAAAGCAGATGACCCCACTGGGGCCTTGCCACATCCCCTTAAGTTTGAATCATTCCTCATGGCCTGCATTCAGCCAGTGGTAGGACTCACCCACTCAGCCCACTGGTGAGTGGTGGGTGGTTACACACTGCTGCTGGAAATGGCTGGGGGAAGCTGCAGGAATATGCCTTGGGAAGACCAAATGGATGCAGCCATGCTTTCTGGTCCCACGGAATGTGCTCACAGTCACTGATGTGCTGCTGCCTCTCCCCAGCCTCACTTCCCCAATGTCCTGCTCCATCCGGGTGAGGAATACAACCACACCACGTGGCTCGTGTTCAACACTGCTTGAGGAGAAGGGCTGCTGACTCCCACCACTGAGAGGGGTAAGTGCCTCCAGCAGCTGAGCCAGAAGTCCTGACAGGTGCCAGACAGAGCTTTCCAGCTACCCTGGATGATGCATCCAATCTATGAGCCTTTTTTCTCCTCTGTGGTTTTCATCTGTGGTTTCTTGCTGGCTTTAACTCCTGTCACCATCTCTGCTGCTGTCTGGTCTGTGCAAAGCTCTCACGCTCTGTCAAGCCTCTCGCCCTGGGCACTGGGGTTTGTTTCACAGTAAAAATGCACTGAAAGCACCTTGTTTAGAGACACGGCATGTCACAGCTCCAACTACACCAGGGGAATATCTGGTAATATTCATGTGGAGCATGTGAGAAGGCTGACGCAGTTGTGGTTGTTTGTTACAACATCTGCTATTTCCATCAGAGCTTTGTGGAGGATAGTGTGCTGGGATTATCCCAGCTGGCTGCCCTGGATCCTCTGATTAAACTCCTATGCTCTGCCTTGGTTGCTGAAGCGAAGTGGGCACACCCATTTAGTCCCGAATATACAGCTGCAGGAGAAAACCCATCATCCTAATGCTGTATTTCCACATGGAATCTCCAAAACCCTGTACCAGGGAACTGTCTCATGAAAACCTCCATGTTCCTGAGGCTTCAGAAAAACTGGCACAAGCCAGAGGATGACACCACCATCCTCGTAGGGAGCTGATAGCCCACTCCCCAGGGAAAGAGGTAGACAGTCCTTGTGCCTGGCACAGGGTGAGGCACTGAGTCCTACTTCTCCTGCCATGCTGCTGCACCCAGGGCCTGCAGCACTTCACCATGCTTCCTCAGCTGCAGAGATGCAGGAATGTCCTTGCCCCCAGTGGAAGTGCCTGGCCACTGGGCTTGCAAATGTGGCAGACCTGTCACAGTCAGTTCTGCCACCCTGACACCAAAAGAAGCGCCCCGCTACTCTCCTGCCCTGCACAGTAGTGGTCATACTGTCTGTGAGCCTGGATCCCTTGGGGAACAAAGCCCACTAACAGGGAGCACCAGGTTGCAAACCAGGGGAACCCCATTTCCCCCATGAGAGTGGGGTTTGCCCACCACACTGGCCCCCCACCCCCAGCCAGCCTGTGTGGGGTGTGCACACCCTGCCTGGAGGCACAGGGTCACAGTAGCACCACTCACACAACACACCCCGTGTCAGGGAACATTTTCCAACTGCTCACAAACACTGTATGGAATCTGTGGTGGAATCCTCCCAAACTCGGGTGAGAGCTGCAGCTGCACAATCTCCAAGGGCGATGACAAGCTGAGGGAGGTAGCACAGCCACCCTCAGTTTTGGACAGCACAGCCGCACAGAAGCACAGATGCCAGCTTTGCCACTTCTCCCCCTCTGCACCTTACAAGTGCTGGCTGTCCTTCGGAGTGGCTGTCCCCACCAGCACAGCCCTGCTCCTTGCTCAGGTTCTCACTGCTACCTCTGGGTTTAGAGGAACCCCAGCCCCCCTAGAGAAACCCTGGGGTCTTCTGCTCAGTCTCCCAATGTCTCTGGGTACTGAAAAACAGGTACCAGTAGAGCTGTCGTGTCAGTCTGCAGGTTTATTGTGGAGCAGGTTTGCCTTGAGAGTACAGAAAAGAAAAGGTGATGAAATTCCAGAGCAGTGGCGTACAGGTGCCTCTCACCAGGTACACAATGCACAACCAGTAAAATACTCCAAATACGTATCACAGGCTTCCGGCATTTGGGCTAAATCACTGCAGGGTAACATTTATGTCAGCCCTGCTCTCCCACTGTGGCAGCCGTGGGATTTGGTGAACGTGGCCAGAATCCACCTGGAACACCAATGGCCATGGTGAGCCCCAGCGAGGATCCAGGAACAGCAAGTACCCACAGCAGTGAGGACCAGGCATAAAGGCCAGAGGATGCTGCAGCAGAACAGCACCTTCAGGATCTGGACTGTTGACTCATCCACTGGAAAAGCTCCATGCAGTCATTGTTAAGAGGACCCCTGTTCCTTGAAAACCATGGGTTACCCCAGGTGTAACCGAAGTTCGTCTTGTAACTTTGTTTATTTAAGCTGTTCGGCTGTGGTTTACACAGTGGAAGCGAACTGCCACGGTAGATTTAACTGGAAGCCCAAACAGGCCTGGGTTTCCATTTCAGTGCTTATTTACTGCTGAAACTGGCCTTTACTTCTGCTAGACAGCCAATCCCAGCCGAAAGGAAATATGCCTTTCTCCCCTCTGCCTACCAGTTTGTTCAGTCCAACATTGCTGCCGGTCCCTTGCTGTGATCTGTGTCGAAGTGCCTTATCATGCAATTCTCTCATACAGAACAAGGACAAACAGAGTCTGACACACCTCTACACAAATAGTGAATCCTGCAGGTTCTGTATTTGCTGTAAGAAATTGGCATCATTCAACAAAGCCATCTCCAGGATATGGGCTGCTTTACAACCATACCAGTTTCTGTGAAGCAGGTCAGAACTCCTGAGGTCAGCTGAGAATCTTTCACTTTAAGGACCTTCCCTCAAAAAAGGAAAACCCACCTTGAGATATTTTAAATGAAAGTTTTCTTTGTATCAATAGCCTAAGGAACTAAAAAATGCAACAAGTGAAAGTAGCAATTGTCAAGTTATTAATGATTTCTATTACCTTTAGAAGTTTCTGCAGATGTTATTTGCTTAAAAGATGTGTTTTGAAGGAAAGTTTATCCTTAGATTTTTGGGGCATGTGGTATCAACAGTCAAACACCAGAGAATGAGCTTTGCAGAATAAGCAAATCAGGCAGAAAAATTAATGCCCACTAAATATCAAGGATTGAAAAGGACATACGCAAATTTTTATCCATCTGCAGGCAGACAGATTTTAAATTCCATTTCAAGGAGAGCAGGAACTGATCCCTTCACCAAAGACCATTCAGCAGTAAATGTGAAAAGTGACTACCTCGAGAAGACACCAGCTGGGATTAATGATTCCCATTTTAGACATTTTTCATCCATGTTACATGGCACACAGCTATAATTACCCAAACATTAACAGAAGCAGCAGGGTTACTACAGAGAAGTTTTAGTTAAAAATACACATTTTATTTCAATGTGCCAATAAAAAAGTCCCACATTTTCATATCACAGGAAGTTAATTCATACAATAAAAAGAGACCTGTGCTAGTCTATGGTGTGACTAACTCAGAAGACCCAGATCATGCCAAATTTTAGTTGATATACTCTTCTATCTACATTCTTACATTTACAAAGACACCACAAAATCCCTTATAATAATGTAAGCAAAATAACTTTCTTCCTAAAAGATTAACTTCATAACTTTAATCCATTCTTTCAGGACTTGCACTTCGTTGAGGGCTTCCTGATGGTGAACGGCTGAAAGGAAAAGAATCCACAATTAACATTTCAGTAGTTGTTTGGGAATCACAAATACAGGAAAAAGGACAGGAGTATACCCAGACTCTGGCTCCCTTTAAGCACTATTTTTTTAATAAAATAACCAATCACTATTGACAAAAGTTAACGGGTTGATGATCTGGAGAGAATACTTTTTTCTTTACTGTTATTTTTAAAATGAGATCACTGTAAGGCCATCTAAAGGCTATTACTTATAGTGACCTCCAAAGGGGCAAGATACTTCTTCACTGTTCTGATACAGCAGCTTGTCAAAACCTATCATGGTGATCACTCAGCATTTATGAGCATTTATCCATGCCCTTGTGATTGTTTGACACTAAAGCTGTAAAAATGAACTATTAAAGAATTCTAATTAGGAAAAAAGTGCTGCTGATTCCGTCACTACACATATTCTACACATTACTCTTTGTGCATACACAGGAGAGAAGACGACTTACTGACTTACTGGGAAAGAAAAAAATAACAGCAGTGAACGTAACAGGCTTGATTTTCCTTTCCTGACTGCTGTGCCAGGTTACTCCACTCCACCTTCCTCAGTGTCAATGTAGCTTTTTAGTGAGACTGAAAGCTGATTTCCTACATTTATTCTATGCTTTAAGCTCATCAGTCTCTATGCAATAAAACTGCCCGTGAACCAAAAGGAACGGGGGAGCAAACAAAGACAAGACACTGCTACATAACCCTGAGGATTTATTGCCACATATACGTATTACCATATAGAAAGCCACAACCACAACAATTATTGCTGTTAAAGAGATCTCAGCAAAATACCTTTCCAGTATTTTCCTACAAGCAGCAGTCAAACTCCTCAGCAGAGATCAGTGCAGATACTAAAATGCCAGCTCTACGCAGTCTATGCTATTAGTAGGGAGACCAACGTACCTTCTCTTTGGAGATGGTGACCGGGACTTTGACCGGCTGTCAAAACAGAACATCATCAATGCAGCTTCAGTGTCAAATGCAACTTTCATGTTAAAAAAAACCCCCAAACCTATCAGAAAGCAGTGGAATTGAGCCAGAAGGTCTTTCCAATGGTAAAGCTTTCAGATCAACTTTTACTCTGACAGGGATTCTCCATTCATTTAGCATGGAGATGCATTTTAAGCAACTTTCCTCAGCAGACAAACAGGAAAACAAGGGGTGGTACTGAGGTGAGGCTTTGAGAAAAGCAACATCACCAAATTGCTGCTGTTTTATGAAAAGCATTAACAAAGCTCAAGCTCTTTATCTGATGGGTAGAAAAATTTAACAGAACTGAGCACAACGGCACAAAAAATTATGTTGGAAACTATGGAAAACTATGTTGGAAACTACAAAGAGTTAATGAAAACAAAGAGACAGGTAAGGAACACATTCCAAAGAGCTGCAGAGGAAATGCTGTAATTTCTGTCATATCACAAAGAGATTAGATGGAGATGCATGTTTGGGGCATGTTTTTCTAAAGGAGCAGGCTCTGTTAATCATGCAAACCTAAATTTGAGATACTACTGCAGGCTTTATCTGTGCGTGCTCACCTCTTAGCCGGTGAGCCAGACTTGGATCTGCCATGAGACCTAGACCTGCAACAAGAATAAACACAGCTCAGCAGGGAAACTGACAGCATGCAGGTTCCCACGTTTGGGACAGCAGGATTCACACTCAGTGGGTGAGAGCTGTCATGCTGAATACACAGAATCCTGCAAGTTTTTAGGGCTTTGCCTGTTAAGTTTTAGAAGAAATCTTTTACATGGATGCTGCACATATTGCCCTGTACTTTGGTCCCTGGATGATGACCAGTGTTTGCTGATGCAGGTGGCAGGAACACAAGAACAACCCAAATCCTGACCAGTATTTTCATAGAGCTAGTAAAAAGCCATGCTCTACACTTGCAGGTTTTATTAGGCTTGAGTGACATCTGCCACTGCAGTTGCAGACAGCTCAATCCCACAAGTTTCTTCTCTGTTAAGTTCATCTTACATATCCACTTCCTTCAAGTTTTTTTTTTGTTTGAACTTGATCCTTATGAAAAAAATCTTTTGAGACTGCTGCACCATAAGAACACTAATACTGCCTGAAAGCCTCACTGAAATCTTTAGGTCCCCACAGGAAGTGTTGAACATTTCACACCCAAGGCTTTCCACAACAACTTCCAGATGTGTGCTGTGACACTGTCAAACCAGCAAATGTCACGTAGTACTCATTTAGTCTGTCTTCCTCATGAACCCAGAGCCCGTCTCTTGAGTGCAATGCCTTGGACTCTTCTGTAAAGATATAATCTTTCAATTGCTTAAGCACAATTATTTTGCCACTTCTGTCTAGCTGTGTATCTGTAACTTCCTATGCCTCAGCCACTTAATCCCTACTTACAATGGAAAGCGTTACAATGGTCTAGAAATGTCACTACAAGTATCCTTTACCCTGCAGAAAACCAGCCTGGTACCAAAAAGAGAAAACAACTGTGGTAAAATCAGGATGTTTTTCTCTTTTGAGAGTTTGCTGACTGTAGCTGTTTCCTGCTCATCACTGACAGTGAACAGTGATAAGCCATGATTAAGTCATGCTGGAACAACCAGTACTAAGATTCAACATGGTTTAGCCACAGGTGTACCCAGGCAGTGAAAGGCACTGCTCTACTGCCTCGGGGAACCTCTCTCTCTTTACAGCTTCTGGACTCTTTGTGTGAGTTTCTGCTCTTTAATTAAGCCATCTGGTCTTTATCTCTCCTTTCCCTTAAAACTCACATCATTGCTTGCTGTTCCATCCTCAGAAAGTGCCACCTTCAGCTGTGGGCTTTTCCACTTGCTCCCTTTAGCTAAAGCTATCCTGTATTCTCTTGTGTTTCTCCATGGTTGACTGTTACCTGTTTCACAGAGCAGCCACTAAAACAGCACAGCAGGCACAGGGATAGGCCAGGCCATAAGCAATTCCATATCCAGAGAAGAATTGCCATTAACTCTTGTTCTTGTTGAGGACATCCTGTCAGCCCTGCTGCCATGACAAGGCTCTGTGAAGCACAGGCTGCACTAACTTACTACCAAATAAAGTTTAAGAGAACAAATCCTGTGTTCCCTTAAAATTTGATTGTTACTCTTGTGACACATTTATTGGTACAAAATAACTCTGACAGGCGTTTATCTCAAATTAAAATCAGCTCCTGCAGATTGACACTGATATTCAACAGAGCTGGAATTGCAGCTGTAACACTCAGGGCACCAGCCCTTCCACACTTGCCTGGCTGCAGAAAATAAAGCATTAACACACCACTAGAAAGGCACCCTGCTTTCTCTGAAAAATAATGGGGAGAATCCACAGTCTTGTGTGTGCTACAGAAAGAAAGAGAAACTTTTGAGATTAATTCTACATTTGTTAGCGTTAACGCAACCTGATCAAACTGGTATTTGTGATGGCTGTGGGGAGCTGGATGTTAGTGGTGTGCAAAAAAATGAAGAGGAAGAACAAGCTCCTGCACTGCTTTTTAAAACTACAGACCCCTAAGTTACTGGAGGGAAAACACATCTTTTTCTGGGAAAAAACACTAATGGTTGTTAAGAGAGTCTAAACAGACTTTTAAGCAACTTTTACCAGCTATCTAGAGTCACATACCTGCTTCGGGGCCACGTAACAGATCTGGATCTAGATCTGGATCTTGATCTAGACCTAAAATTAAAAAATAAATTAAAAGGAAGTCAACTCAAGCAGAAGTGATGAAAATTACAGCACTATATAAATTAATGTCTACATGTTGAACTTAAAACCTACATGATCATTAGACATTTTAGACAAAAAAATGAATTGTGGCAGATGCCACTGTCTCAAAGTAAGGTCTCAAAACTCATTAGCATGCCTATGAATTTAACTGGGATTATCACAAACTTTTTAAAGCATGCTGACTTCTAGAAGTCGGCACTTCTTGAAATCTGCTATCCAATACCTTTTGGAATCTCCTAATTAAAACAAGAAAACACCAGCAAAAATAAAGCACACAGCCTTTTAAAAATTAGTACTAATTACCTCGATCTCTTCAAGGAACCCGACCGGGACCGGCGAGGAGACACGGACCTAGACCTACGAGGAGACACGGACCTGGACCTGCGGTAGGAAGCTGACCTGGACCTGCAAAGAAAGCAATTCAAGAGTTGTTCAAGTGTAGCTTTTTCTGAGAACAAGAAGGCAACAGGAGTAAGAGACAAACTCAAACACACCTCCTACCACGGCTGCGACTGCGTGACCGGGAATACCTTCTTCCTCGGGACCTCGAGCGGGATCTAGACCGGGACCTGGGTTTAGGTTAGAGAAAACAGGTATCAGGCAGACAGCTACAGTAACC
>VXAZ01002264.1:1193-38497 GCA_013399875.1 Gymnorhina tibicen
TTGTTTCGGTGCTCCTCATTAGCCCTACTCTTGGGAACATGAGCATCTACATGACAGACTTTCACAAGTAGCTTTTTTACCCAGGCAGCAATGTCTTTCCACTCTTCAGCAGCCCAGACTGGTTTTCCCCTACGCTGCCAATTAGCCTTTTCCCATTTTTCCAGCCATCCCCACAGAGCATTGGCTACCATCCATGAATCAGTGTAAAGGTAGAGCTTTGGCCACTTCTCTCTTTCAGCAATATCCAGGGCCAGTTGAACGGCTTTGAGTTCAGCAAGTTGGCTTGATCCACCTTCTCCTTCTGTACCTTCTGTAACCTGTCATGTGGGGCTCCATACGGCTGCTTTCCACTTCCGCTTCATCCCTACAATGCGACAGGAACCATAGATGAAAAGAGCGTAGTGTGTTTCTTCTGCTGGCAATTGGTTGTAGGGTGGAGCTTCCTCAGCACGTGTCACTTGTTCTTGTTCCTCTTCATCAGTGAGACCAAAGTTTTCACCTTCGGGCCAAAGACAACATTCTGTTATTCTGATTCTATGATGTGATATAAGACTAGTAGTTTTTAAGCAATTTATAAAGTAAAAAAAAAAAAGATAAATCATGTCTTGTGGCAATCTTACTTAACATTTTGCTTCTAACTGATTTTCTTTTTTTAAGTGGATATCATCTAAACACTTTTTGCCAGGCATAGATAAGCATTTTTGCACCATTTTGGGTGATAAGCTCTTTCATTGCTTCTGGTTTTACCATGCCCTTTCCTTAGTTTCTGGTTGAAAAACATATAAGGGAAGTGCTTTTTTTTTTTTTTTTGCATTAACCCTATATTTCTCCTCTGTGGAGAATAGCCTTGAAAAGGGATGTCTTTTTTTCCCAATGCAGTCTGTAAAAACCTCATGTGGAGAACCATGTGGATGGCATTGAGAGTTCTAGTATGCTATTGGGCTGCCAGCTGCTCTTCGTGTCTTTCTTGCTGGCATGTTGTTTTACTCTCAGCAGGAGAGGACTTGAAGCAAGGGGCAAAGAAGTGTTTCAACCATGGTTTTTGAATTCATTCTAATTGGGTTTTTTGTTCCTCAATTTAAAATTTTTACTATCTCACTTCTGGCACAGCGCTATAGTGGCAACTGTCTTCTGACTCTTTTCATCCTGCTGGTAGTATACTCTTTTTTAATACCTGCTATCGAGTTAGGTTCAATAAGGAGGCCTCATGTTAGGGTAAAAATGGGCCTTGATAAGATACTTGTGATTTCACTGACTTTAAACTTTTATATAGGATATGATTCTGTGAGTTTTATACATAGACAAATACAGTTTATCATTTTCCTCTTTCTTGTAATTTTTGTTGCAGATAAATTTGAGATTTTATGGCCAAAAAATATTATTATTTTAACCAATTCAAATCTTGGAAACTACAAAATTGGGCATTTACATTCTGATGTAGAATTTCAAATGGAAAAATCATTGTTCATTTTTATATTTTTTATTTTTTTCTTATTTATAAATTATTAGATGTACTGATTTGAAACAAATGCAATTAAAAGATGATATCATCACTATGTCCCCAAAAATGACTTTGTCCAGTATTCATTTATGTTATCAGCTTACACCAGAAGGTAGATTTACAGAGGCCACAGCAAGAGAGGAAAACTCACGCAATTATTATAAAAATATCTGAAACTACTTAACACAATAAAAGTCTTCCTTGTGGAAAGAGGGAGAATCCCAAGAGATTATGGTAGAAGATTCTTACTATAATTAGAAAAAGACTGAGCATCATTATACATGAAGGCTAAAAAACCTCGTTAGCTTTTTATAAGTGAATATATTCCAGTAACTACATATCTATGTCCTTTAGCATCCAGAAGTACAGAATAGATTAAAAGAGAAAAAAAATGGGATTAAAACATAAAGACTTGCCCACCAGTCACAAAACTATTTTGCTGTTTTATGCTTCTCCTCTTGATATCTGAGGAGTTCTGAAAGTTTGAGTCTGGCAGGTCTGGCTTACAGATTTGGATTTGAACTTCTGAATCTCAGAGGAAAGTTGTAGAGATCCCTGTATTTCAAGCACTGTAACAGGTTGTCCAGGGAAGTGGTGGAGTCACAAACGCTAGAGGAATTTAAAAGATGTGGAGACATGGTGCTTAGGGACATGGTTTAGTGGTGGACTTGTCAGTGCTGGGTTTACAGTTGGACTCGATGATATTGTAGTTCTTTGCAACCTAAATGATTCTCCGATTCTGTGATGAATCTATCTAGCATGTCTTCTGGTAGTACTTAGCTGAGTGCCAGATTTTTTTTGCTGCTGTATGAGATAGGTCAGGCCAAAGCAGAGATCATGTCTTTGGTGCCAAAGCACACTGTGTTGTGTTGCTACAGGAGGATGGATGACACCTGCTTCAGCTGAGCCCCTCATTTCTGTCAGACCTGTTAGAGTGGGTCTAGAGGAGGGTCACAAAGACGTTCAGACATCTGGAGCATCTATCCGGTAAACAGAAACTGAGAAAGCTGGGCTTCTTCACTGTGGAGACAGAAGACTCTGGGGATCACTGTGGCCTTCCACTACATATAAAAAAGGAGAGTGATCTTTTACATAGGAAGATAGTAATAGGACAAGGGGGAATGATTTTAAACTAAAAGAAGAGGTATTTAGAATAGATGTTAGGAAGAAATTCTTTACAGTGAGAGTGGTGAGGCACTGGAAAAGGTTGTTCAAAGAAGTGGATGCCTGTTTCTGGTGCTGACCAGGCTCCACTGCTTCTATATTTGACTTTTTCATCACTTTTTCATGTGCTTTTCATCCTTCTTGAGCTTTTGGTTTGCATGCTATAAATAATATTTAGACCTCTATGTTAAGAAATATATGAACTTTGAAAATCAGCTTTCTCTCATCAGTATCTATTAGGGGGTTTGAGTTTTGCTCCTGAACAGAAATTTGAGAAATCTGAAGTATTTCATTTTTTTTTCTAGTATTTCAAATTGACTTGGTTCTATTATGGCTTTGCTTTCTTTAGCAAATGGAAGTAGATGACTGCAAGAACATTATTTACTGTCAATTATAAAGTCTGAGTGGTATTACTGGGTAACCCACACAGCTAGTCAAGTCCCCAAAGCAGGAGATTATATTAAAACTGGCATCTGCCTGTACTGAATCTTTTCTGTTCTACCCTTCACATTAAAAATACAAAAGCATAGATGAATCTGATGAATTAAAAATAAGCTGCTCATTTGGAGTCAGAACGCAAATCCAATAGGTAATAAATTTCAAGAACAATTAGATTAAATTCCTTTTAAAACCTAAGAAAATACTTCATGTTTATGTTTATATGGCATCTTAACTCTAGCTGCTGTCAGATTAATCCACGAAGTACCTTCTTCAAGCGAAAACAAAACAAAAAGTAAGTTGTTTACTTATAGAAAGGCTTTTTACTTTTCTATTTGTTTTCCCCCTTATTATTTTAGTTGTGTCTGAAGTATTACCATAATGACTGATTTGTCATCAGCAATGGAACCTCATGTATAAAAAGTCTGATTTTTCAGCTACAGGAAGGAAAAAGACCATTTGATCAGGCATTTTTTCTAGATTTGGATCAATTCCCAGTCACAAATTCCAGAAAATTGTAAAATGCAAATACCGTTTTCTCTAAAAAACCCCAAACAACTCAAAACATACCTCCTTCAAAAAAACCCCAAGCAACACTCCCCACCTCCTAAAAAATCTCCCACCAACCAAAACCCAAACCCAAACTCTATGCCAACCACCTCCCAAAAACAGAGCCTGTCTTGATTTCTGAAGTCAAGGCAATGGCAGTTCCACTTGCCTGTTTTATTCTCTCTTATCCTAATAGTCAAGGAATTGACATGAAACTGGCATGTTAGAGTAGAGAGATGCCATCAGAAGGGTTATAGAGGCAGCTTGCCTGTGCATGGGCTGTGATTTGTTGAGGTATATTCTTAACCAAAAGAAATGCACAGCACTCAACACATCTGATCAGTCCAGTGCAAGTAGAAGCAAGCTATGCCTTATAATTTAAGGGACAGTCCTGTTGGCCTCACTGACCTAACACTGGACCATTGACTTGGCAGTGATCAGATGTTCTATTCATATTTCTGGGGCTTAAGCACATGATAATAGGTCATCCTTTCATCATGGAAAGATAGTATCATAGTGGAATATTCTAAGAATAAGAGCTATTGAAAATTACATTGTGCTTGAAGGAATGGTATTTACAATTTCAAAGCTGCTTTAGGATTTTTAGCTAGCTTTTGAGTATAAAGCTGCATAAAGGCTAAACTTTGGTTTCTGTGTGACTGAACTAAAAATTCAGAAACTGTCTTTAAAATAAAAAGAATTCTATGTGTTTATCAGATTACTCCTGTGTTATGATATCTGAAGCTAGAAAATAGACTTTCAAAAGCTGAATGTAATCTGGGATCAGATTTATACTATAAGGACATTTGCATCACAGTCCACCTTTTCTCCTTGAAATTGTATTATTCCAACATGAGGAACTTTCTCTGGACTGGAAGCAAAGCTTTAACTTTCAGTTATCTTATCTATATCTACTTTTACCTTTTTTTTTATCTTTTGAAGGTCAACTCTCTTATTAAAGGATGCATGGAACTGAGAAATGTGCCATTATTACTGCTGATAAATGTAGGTAACATCTGTAAAAAGGAGGAAACATGCTGAGATTTTGTCACTGAGCCTGATTTTTTTTTCACTGATTTCTGGTCTTGAAAGCTTTGCTTGTGTACAAGAACTTGTATATTTTTGCCTGGGTATTCTCTTCTAATATATTCTAGAGAGCCAGATAAGATGGAAATACACAGTATTTAGAGATACTGACTGGAATTATGCACTTGCCAGTTATTACCTGAAAAGAACTCTTGACTTTATTTATAAAATTCTGAAGTTATTTTTTGCACACTAAAATTAGTGCTTTTAAGTCATGTTTCCTTTGACTTGGAAAAGTCAAAAGATAAACAAAGAAAAACCCATAGATAAATTCTAACAGAATCAACAGCAAGGTTGAATTCAAGTAAAACACAGAGGCTGTGATTCAATAAAAATGTGTAAATATTTTATTAATTTGGAACCTTAACTCTGGAATGAAAAAAAAAAGAAACTTTAATTTTTTTAATGTTTGGTAGACAAGACCTTCTTAGGGATTTCTTAAAATATAAGGCAGAGGAAGGAAGCCATCCTTTGTACCATATGAAGCAGACATATAAATGTGGAGCACAATTACTGCATTTAAAATACTGAGTGAGGAATGAAAACTGCACTGAAATTCATAACTCAAGAAATGGAAAGTATTGTGGATTCTTTATCTCTGGAGATTTTTTTAATTAAGACTGATTTAAAAGATGCTATTATTCAAAAAGGAAGCTGTGCAAAATCACTATGGGCTTCATAACTGCAGAAAGTTTAGAAGATTATAATGGCCCCTTCTGGCTTTAAAATCTGTACTCATAAAAAAAGAAAATAATTTTGTAATCTGCAGGACTCACTTATTGTCATTTATCTGTATAAAATATTCCAAATGGATTCACTGAGGCTAAAAATTTAGATTAACATTAATAAAAGGGCTTCAGCATCTCAGAAACATCAAGAATTATACTGAAAGTTAGTATTAAGAAGGAAATGTTCAATCTTAGAAACATATTTATGTCTTGAACTTTAACCCTCTGAGCTCAGGATAAGAATAAATTTAGACAGCCAAATATTTTTATTCTTTGCCTTGAAGAGTAGTAAAAGAACAGGTACTGGTGACCTGCAGGAATACATATATGTATATATCTATACATGGAGAGAAAAAAAAACATTTTAGGATGTAGCAGTATTCTTAAAAATATACCTTCTCCTTCTCCTTCTCCTTCTCCTTCTCCTTCTCCTTCTCCCTCTCCTTCTTCTCCTTTCCTTCTCCTTTTCTTACTTAAATGAACAGCGCCAGACACTGACAATGTCAGCTCCTAGCTGTGATTTATCCTTGAATCTTTTCCAGCCAATTCATATTTTATGTGATGTTCCATTCATCACATAACAAATGCAGCAATCGTTGCCTAACCCTCGACTCCAGTGATTTTAGTCAAACTGATTAGAGTCAAACAATAAATCAGTCTTATAGGATGAAATATTTAATTAGCCAAAAACCCCACTTCCTTACTAAAGCCTGTAAAACTCTTTAGTCCAACTAGCATGATAGAATATTTAAAGCCTTAAAAAGGGATGAAGAAGATATTAAAGAAGTCCCAAAATGCTACATGTATATTACAGTCAGTCATTTATACTAATTTTTCTCAAATAAACCATAATAAATAAATAAAAATTAAATGTAAATGTGAAAGCATTTCAGATGTGTTAATTTTTATCTGAAAGAGCCATCAATGAAAACCTCTAAAAAGCTCTATGATGTTGCTGCAGTACTGCAAGTGAGCCAGGACTTTGGTCTATGTCTACTTTTTTGAGGGGAAGCTTTTGAAACGCATAGCAATGACCTCTAGGAAAGATGGACTAAGAATAAAATTATTTCAAACCACATCTATTTCCTGTATAGCATATCCTCTCAGGGTGGGGATCTTCACATCACTCTTGCACTCATTCCATCCAGTTCTATTGGTCTTCTGCGTTATAATAAAATTTAGAAAAGCCCTCTGGACAAAGTCTGACAGAAGTCACCTGGAGCCTTTGATAACACTGCACTGGAGAGCAGGCTGGGCAGAACAGAGAGGTAGCCCTCTTCTGGCCAGTTTTTTTGGGACACAGCCTGGCAAACAGGTTGCATAACGTAAGACTAATAGGATCTGTCTGGTAAGCATTGATATTTCTTGTTTTCATCCATTGGTTCTGTAATATTGGTGGATTAAGCATACTGGCATCTTTTTTTATTGTCTTGCTCAGTTTGCAGATGGGCAGCTCTGAAGTAGTGGCCTTGTGAGCTGAAACAAAGAATAGATTTATCTGGATATCGACAGTTTACAGTGCAGGTAGAAACATTTTGAACAATAACTAATTTTCTTCACACATGCATATAAAATGTTGATATAGGCCATTGGCTGACATTGCAATGTGTAACATTAAAGAATGCCAATATATATGTTTTTGCCTTAAAATAACTGGACCAAACACTTCCTCCTCTACCTTTTATGGGAAACCGCTGTGGAAATCATTGGCCTTTTGAGGAGAAGGTGCTACCATCTTTCTCCTGCTTTGTCTCAGTAGTGGCAATTGAATGCCATGCCTCTGTTTGCACTCCTTTACAGAGAAATCCAACCTGTACATAGCTGGAGTAAGAAATGTGAGTGTTTTTTGAGAAAGCAGAAGACATGAGGCTTAGTAGAGTGTTTCTGCTAAAGTCAGGGAGAGCAGGGGAGCAGACCTGGGCTGAGGATCAACCAGGAGTAAGATTGAGGATCTTCATCTGGACCATGGAGCTGACAGGCCATGATGAGCTGAGTCTGGGATCCCCTTGATCTGTCTTCTGACTGCAGGGAATGAGCAAGGAATCAGCACTACCAGTGCCATGTGCTATAACATAGTGCTGCTGAAATAGTAAGGGAAATGTGCCTTTACTGCAGTGACTCTTGGGTCTGCCTCTCTGTGCAAAAATATTTAACTGGATAATGCACAACCTCTCCATTAGGCTGAGAAAAAGAGCTGAACCACTTTCGCAAAGGAGTGAAGTGGCTGTTGCGCTCTTTGGTGCCAAAACACCACAATCAAATATTGTCTGTGGACTCTGACTTAGTAGGCATGATACCAGAAAGGATCCCCTTGCAGGATTTGTAAGCAGACGAACACCTGGTTTAAAACTTTTCCTAGAGCTTAAGGACCGAGCTGCTAGCCAGGGACTGCATCTTTTGCCTTTGGATACTCAAAAGCTGACGTATAAAACTTCTCGGGCTTTTTCCAGCCGTGAGAAGGAAAAGAGAGATTTCTTTTTTCTGGAAGAATTCCGAATCCATTTTATGTATTGGTTATAACTTATGAAATTACTCTGTTCATTGATATTAGGAGTGACCTTGCTGGGTGTGTTTAGTATTCAATAAAGTAGCAACACAGCTTGTAGAGCTGTACACAGCTTTTAGAGCAGTGTGCAGCACATGCTGATGCGCTTCTACATACAGCAAATCTTTGTATCAAAAACACCAGGCAAGCAGAACTCCCTAAATCTGGGTACATTCAGTAGTGCCAAAGAGGAAATAAAAAAAATCTAATATATTTTAAAAGGAACTTTAGGAGTACTTAGAAATTCTAAATGCAAAAATGAGATACATGCAAATAGGATAAATATTTTATGAGGTTTTGGTAAGTATAATTTTTTTTTTAATGAGATAGTGGTTAAAAGACAGCAATACCAAAAAACCCCATGTACACCAGTGTTTACATTAAAAATTAGTTTATACATCGTAGTTTAACTATTCATTTCTTTGAAACCGCTAAATGCATCCTTTTTTAACCTAAGGTACTTATGGTTTTTGTCATAATTTGAAACAGATTATTTCATTTTATCAGAAAAAATATTAATATTCTCTTAATATTCTCATCTTCTTTTTAGACTTGTGCAGATTTCTTTTTTTTTTTTTTCAATTTTTTTTCAAAGTGATCATGATGGAGCTGTATTTTCACAAAGTAGGCAACACTCTGAAAATATTATTTTTGGGATTGCTATGCTTAGTGCTATAAAAGGAACACATGCTTATTAAAATTGCTCATGCTTAGTCCCAAAATTAGCTCACATATAGGGTGGGAAGAGTATCAGTAGCAAGCAGATTCACATTTCTGGGAACTGTGGTTGCATGAAGTGAATGGAAAGAGGCTGTGAAGGCAGCTGGCTAGAAACGTATTAGCATTGGGCTTTGATGTCAAACCCCATCCCTATATTTAGCTTTTATGGACTGAATAGTAACTTAACAAGTGTTTAAATATAATGGGTAATTGGTCTGATATGTTTGCATTTCATGATCGTGTATTAATGTGAGTGAGACTTTTAACCAGTTGTTTTTGAGTTTATATTGCTTTGATTTAGGTAAAACACTTCTACTGTAGCTGTGATGCTGTAATAGTGTAGAAGAGGTGGCAATAATAGTGTAGAAGTTCTAGAACAAGATACTCCAGTTGTATTGTGGAAGAACTCAACTTCCAAGCTTTCCCCAAGATGGGGGGATAGCTTTTCACATGAATTTGGTCATCATGTTCTGCAAAGATATTTCTCTGAGTGAAGGAAACCTGATAAAAATCACAGCAAGCTTTAACTTTGCAGGAATGTTTCTGTTACCATAATAAAAAAACCAAAATACTCTTTGCTCCTTGTTTTCTGCTTAATATTCCCATAAATGTGGTGGTGTTTTATGAGCAACTCAGATGCTTCTTATTTGATCCTACTGTGAACCATCTCAGGAGGCTAAATAGCAAAAGAAAAACAAAATGAAAAAGTGAATAATTTTCTGCTGTGCCTGTTTTTTTTAACAGCAATCAGATGTGCACCAGTGCAAGAAAGAGGATAAGACCATATCTTTCCCACAGTAATTCTAATGTGACTGTTCAGTCAAACATAGCTAAAGTAATAAGCAATAAATGGACCTTAAGTGTTTTGATGCCCAACTGCTTAAACTGGTTTTGAGCTAGAGTGATTGATGAGTTTTTGAAAGGGAACTGTTGCACATTTAACATCAAGACAAAATATTTATGTTACCCATTTTGTTTGCCTAGAGTTTAAATTACTGCACTATTTTTACGTCAGTATTAAACAAAGTGTAACTCTTAGTATGGATTCCTAGTAGAGCAATAGGAAATACAGTATAAAAATAAAAAAACCTCTAAGAGAGAGATTATTTGGGTGAAAAGTGCAAAAAATCAATATGGAAAACTTTTTCAACTGAAAATTAAAGTAAAATCTAATATTGTTATTTCAATTTCTTTCACAAGTGTAGCAAGATGACATGGTTGCATTTTTTAAATTATTTTTTTTATTATTTTTCCCTTCAGTGAATTACTATTGGAAGAAGGCACATCAAGTTTCTCTGTTTTCCTTGGTTGATAATTTTCCATTATAGGACCTTACAATAGGTTTTACCTTAATAGCTTTCCTATGTGTCTGGGCTTTAAAGCTGTAATTTTAAAACACATCATCATAGAAAGAAACTATTAAATTAACTGGCTATTGAACATAAACTGGTCTTGTTTCAGGTCTTCTCATAAAACAAACTGGACATTTAGAATTGTGTATTAGTGTCTGCCCCTTCTGAGTGAGGCATAGACCAGGAAGGATTCTGCCCTGTATCAGATGAAATTGCATTGGCCTTGAATTTGCATGCACCTTGGCTGGAACCACTCTGTGATTCTGTGAAATTGTTCCATTCACTGATGAAGGCTCGCTGGCTTTTATATACTGGGCCGGTAGAATGATGTTTGTCAGTTCTCCGAATCTCTTGTATTTTATGCACAAAACATAAGAGTTTATAAGTTAAGAGTAAATTAAATGTGGTTATTCTTAAGTCAAACAAACAAACATGTTTTTTTAAATAGCACAAGTAAGTTTTGTTACTGTACATGTGCCACTGCAGCATTGCAAAATAATTACCAAAAAACTCTTTGACAGCTTGTGCACACCTTTTAGACGGGTAAGGATGGAAAGCAAGTGGTTAATACATTTTAAATTTTCAGATATTTTAAGTTTTTATATAGTTATCTGCACTTTGCTTCCCCATATGAGTATGCCAACTGATGTTTATTTTTGTTTCAATTTGATGGTAAGTGTAAAAGGTCGTTTATTGAGTCCTAGGTTACCCATATTCTCAGGATTCAGGCATTCATTTGGGAAGAACCAGGTGATAAATAATAAAAAAATTGCACAAGTTTCTGCACTAAATTCACTTAAAAAGGATGCATTTGTCATCTGTCAGAGTTGACAGTGATTAAGGTCCTCCAGGAATTTTACAGAAGAGCTAGCTTTTCTTCCTACTTAACATTTTCTCTGCCCTTACAAATAAATATACGTAGGGAAAGGCTGAAAACATTATTGGATGAGTAAGTGTTTCTTATCATGGATACTTTTTCCTAGCAGATGCTTTTTAAGAAGAATTTTGTAGCAAATACATGAAACTCTCTTTGGATTAACAACAGCAATCATGGAGGTCTCTCAATAAAGACTTCTTGCCTAAAGTAAGATCACAACCTATTATGATATCAGCTGGAATGAAAAAAAGAGAGGTGATATCAGAGAAGATTCAGATGCATTCCTTTCTTTACACAAAACCCTATCTAATTTGTTCATGTTCTACTGTGGAATGAGAAGCTTAGTTTTTCCTGGTTTTCAGCAATTAAAGGATAAAATTACACCTATTAATTAGAGGCAGATCTGTAGACTCAATTCCTACATTATTTCAGTATGTCCAAGAGAATTGTGAGAAATTTTTGACTGTTGTGTGTGAAATCCTGGAAACCCACCATATCCAGGAATTTGGAACTGCACCAAAATTCTGGAGCCTTTCACGTGAAATGATTTATACATGCTTACTTGATTTATTTCTACTACCTAGAAGTAGCAATGGATTTATATATTCCTCAGTATGCTACTTGAGTCAATACAAGTCATTATATTCCATTGTTATGGGCATCATAGGATAGTGCCAAAGAAATTGTAAGCAGCAAAAGTGAGATACTTGCTTATCCCTGTCTTAGGTTACAATGTAAGATGCAACCAAAAGTCTGTATTCTATCACCATCTGTTAAAACCAGGTGGGGCAGGGTTCTTCATCCCTTCCATCACACATCCCTGATGACTCCCTCAGGAGTGATATTTTGCTGTTAATGGGCCATCCAGCCTCACTGCATGACTCATGAAATTACATCCTCCCATTGTGAGATGCTCAGCCCAGGGGGAGGAACCAAGCATTCCTACCTGGATATAATCTGAGGTTTGGAACACCACACTCAGCCCTTACCTACTGGGTTCCCAGAGGACAAGAGCTACACAACCACCACTGGACCTTCAGAAGAAGACCAGATCCTTCTACAGGATCACCACTTCAACAGAACCACATCTGTCACTCCAACAGGACTGCAGCCACCATTTAGTCAGACTGCTACCATCACCCTGCCCGACAGGCTGTCGGGTTGTATCCTGACTCTGTCAGTGTTTCTGTACTAATGCATTTATTTTTAATTTTCCTATTAAGTTGTAGTCTGATTTCAAGTCTCTCACTGGTTTGCTTTCAAACTAGTACAATCCTTCATGTCTATTTTCTTACTGCAAAGAAAAATCCCAGCCAGAACAAGAGGTTGCAAACCAGTAGCACATTGCATGGCTGCCATGTGAAGCACTGTCCCTGGACCACAGCAATACTTAAGAGTCCCCTGGAGTGGCTTTCCTATTGACATAGATTTACAGGGTTTTCTTCTTTATCTCCCCACAATATTTTTTGACAGACTCAACTCCTTTTACCTTTTAAAGCCTTTTACTGTGCCTTTGTTCAAATATAACTACTCCTTCTGTTAGAGCACTTCAGTTTCAGGAGACTTTCTCTTCATATAATTTATAAATGCAATAAATTCACACAAGTAAAGATCTTGCAGCCTATAAATGTTGGAGCTTCATTAAGCTGCATTTCTGATGCCAGGAAAAGCCACTAAGTAATAAACAGAAAGTGCCATGTTTCCTGTGACATTTCTAAAGCATTTATCAAAAGATTTGAAAATCAAATGAAAGGTTAGATAAAGTTTTGTTTCATAAAGTTCTATTTTCTTCACTTTTCATGTATTCATAACATTTAACAGCACATACAATCCAAAGATTTCATGTTTTGTTTTGCGTTTTTATCCTCTGGACAGGACAGTATATGAACAGATATATGCAAAAGCTTTGCACAAATCATTTTCTAGACGTAAGTTTTGTTGAATATATTGGCTATCATTTATTAAGCATCATATCTTTTTTTCTGTCTGTCTGTATACAAAGACCTACCTAAACCTGCTACCACCATCTGTGAGTCCTACCTGATTCCAGATTCTTTTTTAGCCACTTGCATGATTTCTGGTTGGGACAGGTGCATGCCTTTCACCTGGCTTTTGTTGCTTACTAAGGTTGTTGCTTAACATTGAAATAAAAGAGATTTTTGTCATTGTTCAGATACAGATTTGCAGTGTTCCTAACCATGGAGCTGTTGTTAACTGCATCCTTTACTTGAGGCTTTAATCTGATTTTTTCTCTTTAATTGTAGACAAACTCTGAGTATTAGAGAACTTAACATAAAATCAGCAAATATATTAGATAGAAGGTGGTGTTGAAAGCACTTTATACTAGTTCTGCACATACTTCTTACAGAATACTACACACAATCAAAAAAAACCTGCAAACACCCTAGCTTTTTCTCTAGATGAGGTCTATTGTATCTAGCTTTTAGAAGCTAAAATATTTTAGTTAGAAAAATGCTACTGTTAAATGCTTAGATGAATTTCTGCTTAAAATAATAATTTCTAGGAATGGTAGAGAAACCATATACACTATATATACATATATATGGTACATATGTGTGTATATATACACCATATAAAGCATACCATATATTGTTTTATACACTAGAATTAATACTGTTAACAGCTTGTGTATATCTATTTTTGCTGTATGAAATCATTATAGTCTTACTCTGCTTTTCCAAGATAAGGACAAAATATGTGGATTTCACAGATTTGCAAAAATGTGCAAATCTTGTGTAAAGAATCTTTTCTACATGACTTCTGGCTGAGATTTAACTCATATTGTTACTGGCATTGTGTGGTCAGCTCATGTATGGAACAGCAAAAGAAAAAGGACAGTTATCAATTCACAGCTAAAACTGTCTGGAAGTTTAAAGGCTCCTTAAATTCAAACTTTTTTTTTTTTTTTAAATTTGTTACTATGCTACTAAGTAAGGTAGACAATTAATTTGATGGGGAGAAAAGAAAGGAGAAAGTACAACATGCCTTAGATCTTAAGGGCAAGCTGTCATGCAGAGTACTGTATCATTCTCATTTTAGGTATTATTCTGGACAGAGTTTTCCCTTCTATCTCATTAGAGACAGAGCAAACCTGCTGAGATGCAGGATTTTGCATCTTATAATTCTGTCCTACAGGGGAAGAATGAAAAAGATCTCATCAAAATGAAGATTCCCTGAAAACCTGTTCTGTGAAACTGGTCTCCCTGCTGTTAATAGGCAGTGCTACGAGCGATGACATGTTACTGTATTTGCTTTTCTTTAAATGAAAGGCCTCCTGCATTCCCTAAGGAGGCAACAGTGTTAGAAAGCTCCATCTATCCCAATGCTTCTCAGACTTCCCATACTATCAGCCTAGATACACAACCTCTGCCTGCACATCTGTCTTCACTTTCCTCTCCCTCCCTCTGTTTTAGTCCATTCTTCAATCTTTCTTAAGTGTCTGCCTGCAACTTAAGTCTGTTCTTGGTAGAAATGTAAGATTTATCCCAATTAAAAATTAAATACATTGGCACCAGAGTTTTCTTGGCCATTTCCTAGACACTAGAACAATATTTGCTGATACCTACAAATCTTATTTTCATTGATGTGTAAGGGCAGGGCTTGGACTGAATGCTTGTCATAGATTTGGCTTACACAACTACAAGAAAAATAAGAATTTTAAGTGAATTTTCTTTATGAGCTGCATACTTTGATCTGTTGCTCCAGAAAGTAACTGAACATTGTGTCTAGGGGTAGCAGAACAGGTACAGAACACTTTAACATATGTATATATGTGTGTATATAAAACATACCTATATATATGTTTTACATAAATATTTATAAACACACAGACATATCTATATATCCTTTACATAAAACTTACTGATGTATGTTATATATAATATATACACACGTATATGATTTACATAAAACATACGTATATGTTTTAGGGCTCCTTGGTAGAATGAGGACTGACCACATGGTTGTAGTTGTAACTAGAGCTTTATTATCAAATAATTATTTTAACAGTCAGCATAGCTTATTTTTTATCTACAGCAACAGTCAGTGTAGCTTACTGTTACACATAATTACCATAGCTTTCAGTTAAGCAGAATTTCTAGTCAACTGGACTTTTAATCACTTGGATCCTCTATAGATCAGGTCAAATTCTTAATAATCAGCCTGTCAAACAATAATCATAAAATTAGACTCAAAATACTCTTGACACGATGACACAGTGGCTTCCTGTGAGGCAGCAGCGGAGCAGAGGCAACCACCGTGTCACCACGGGAGTGTCTTGGCAAGCAGTAGCGCTCTGGAGCACAGAGTGCAGGTGTCAGAGCGCTGATGGGTGGCGTTGACAAGGCACAAGGAGTAAAGAGACGAGAGGGACCTTCTGTAGGCAGTTCCAAAGTTTATTACTTTGAAGGAAACCAGGGACAAGAAAGCTGAAAAATAGTGGTTGGCATGGTTTTTATAGAGGAGAGAAGGATCAAGAAAAGACCAATAGGAGATGGGTATGAGGGAGGAGCAAGAATGTGATTGGGGGAAACCAACCAATGGGGAGAAGGTTACAAAAGGTCCAATGAGATAACAAGGTTCACAGAACATTCTAGAACTGACCATTTAACTGACAATGGGAGGGACAGAACTTTGATTGACACTTAGGGGGAGGAGAATGTCACCAAGTTAGGGGTGGAGGCTTCTGGGGTGATGTCATCATACCACTTAATGGCCTCTGATATCTCAGTTATTATAGGGTAGGCCACAACAACATGAGTCAGTCATTTAGTCTTTGGAGACTTCCATTTTGGTGGAAGTGAACTTTGTGTACTAAGATTTGCTGGCAGGAAACCAGGAAGATTTCCTTGAAAAGTCGTGTTTTACAACACAAGGACATGGAATTTTGGGAGCTTGTCATGTTAAAGGCTCCCAGTAAACTATCATGTTTTCACATGATCATGTCCTCACATGATCAGATCCTCACATTCACATTCTCTGGCCTTCCCATGTACAATCATCTGAGTTCCCATAAAAATGGATATTTTTGTCACTGCTACTACTGGTGTTCAGTAAGTGGTGATACATGAGGAGATTCTGGATCACTCCACTATTTTTGCATGCAATTTTTTGTTTTGCTTCCTGGATGCTAAATTTGTATCCAAACTATTGGAATACATCTCTTTTATAGAGCTGTTTTATGATGTGTTTTCTGTCTTCAGAATATTTTTCTTGTGACAAATCAATGGTAAAATTATAAAGATTGTTTCCAGAAAAATATGTGTTTGTGTCAATGAATCATAGCAGCTTCAAATTTATTCTAGGTTATGTGCATGTTCTGAAATCATTCCATTATCTACGCGTATTTTTCTCCCTGATGTATTAGGGTGGTTTTTTCCACTTTGATTTGTACTTTGTTCTTTATACTAAGATGCTGGAGATCAGGGGTTTTTTTAATGTTTTAAAGGAAACACTGCCATTTACAAAAGTAATTTGAAAAATATCAGTATATATTTTTCATCACCTTAGCTATTTTCACTTTTTTTTCAAGAACTTTGTTTAATTTCCTGCTATGGTTGGTCTCCCTTTAAACAAAAAATAGTATAGTATCACTGGGGAAAAGAATTGGAGCTAATATATGGAGCTTTGCAATTATTTAAAAATAAGTGTCTTTGAAAATAGAGGAGTTTATATCACTGGGAAATGCCTATAGACATAAGGTCTAAGCCACAGAGCAGCCAAAGGGCAGCAAAATTGCCTTGTGTAGTGGAAGGAACGGAACCACAATGACCAAATGGCAGTAGAGTGGAAACACCGTGTAGCATCAGGTTTCTGAGGTGTTCTGAATGTTATACTTGGACTCTGCTTCTTTAATGGGAACTGCACACACACAATTCTGTTTCAACACCCAGGGAGCTGTACAGAAATAAGCAATAACTGTTAAAATTGAGTTTATTTTTTAATAAGCAAATCTATAGTTCCTGTGAAGTTATGCATATATTGCAATTGACTTATAATTGACAGGACTTTGTAGTCTGTTAAAAACCTCTTGAGATATTAATTTACAACCCTCTCAGTAAACCAATCCAAATTTCTAGACATTCAAACTGGTGATGTAGTTGTCCATTTCTGTATGACGCACAATCAATACATTTTCCTAAGACTAAATTTATACTTAACATTTTTTGATTTATGCTTTCTTGAAATGTTTTACTGTCATCGTTAGATTTTTTTAAAAGTTCAGTGTTTATAATTAGGAGAAGATCAATACAAAACTGAGACAAAAAGAAACCATTTTTAGGTTTAATAAAAAAAATGGCACCATTTTGCAAGACATTTCTTAGTCATGTTTTTCCAAGTATATAATTTTAGCTTTAGGCTGAAAAAGAGTATTATGTTTTTGGTTTTTCCCTGTTAAAGTCCCAATGTAGTAATAAAGTTTGTCCCTGTGCAAGCTAAGTAGTTCTTTTTGTAATGCATTTAATAAGAAAACATGATAATACTGCATTATATTTTGCTTGTAATCTAATATGTACTTTTTTAATGGGCAAAGATCCTTGGTCTAAAAAGATACCTTGAACTAAATTGATCCCTCAGATGTGACTGTGATGATTATCCTGGGCATTGATTACTATAGGAAAGTTTGTTTTCTTAGTTTGTTCATGTAAATGCAATCATGCTTCTGAAAGTTGCTGTTCCCAAATCAGGAGCCTCACTTCAGTATCAGGGACGCCTCCTGAACCATGCTTTCGATAGAAGAAAAAATTACCATAACAGCTGTAGTTTAATGTTAATACTAAATGTGGAATTTTTCTTTTTTTTCTTACAGCAAAATAATTACCAAAAAGTAAAGTTCTGAATGTTGTAGTTTACTCTAAAATTGCCAAAATGACACCACCCCACCCTTTCCATTCTTCTTTGTTCATTCAATTTCACCCATATACACTGAGGAATATTTGAAGTGATTCATGTTGTGCAGCTGATGGTGAGAGAGCAGCTGAATCCTATTAGAAAACTGACAAGCTGTTTGTCCGGACAGGATGCCTGTCAAAGCAAGTTTGTCCAATCACTGACATTGGGGCTGGGGAATGTGATGGAAGGTGACTGACGCATGATCTCCACATTTGCTTGTCATTCTGCCCAGTGAGTCAACAACTTGTCAGTGTGAGAAAATAAGCATGTTATAGAGTAAGATGCTAGTCCCACAGATAAGCAGGAAGAATTTGACTGTCACCTATGGCAACTTTAGTCTTTAGGTAGGTGAGTGAGATAATCACAGATGGCAGAATTTGCCTCATATGCAAGGAAGAAGCAGACCCTTCTAAGAGAAGAGTTTAAGCTGATTTTATATTAACAGTTACCATCATTTTCAGCAAGAAATTTCTTAAGGTAATTTACAACTCCGGATATGAGGGAAATGAGCTATATACTGCTGAATTAGAAAGGTTTTAAAGAAAATTGTGTGAATAGCTATATTAACTGAGTTCAACACCAGAATTTATATTTGAAGAAACCTTTTATGCAGACAGTTAGCAAAGACAGTCATCCTAAAGGACAAGTGGTAAACAAGACTAATGGGAAGAACTGGATGATGAAGCAGCATAGTTTGTACTTTCTTTGCATTTTGTAAAAAAAATACGTGAAATATGAAGTAGCATTGCTACTTTTGTCTTTTTGGCTCATCCAAATATCTTTCCAATATTCATTTTACATAAATAACTGCAAAGAAGGTATTACTTTGCAGTGATAAGAATAGTATCACAATTAGGCTTTTTTAATTGCCCAAAATCAAACACTGAAAGTTGGTCAGAAGGCCAGAAGGCCATACAGAAGTACTGATCTTTATTCACCTACATAAATTGTTTGACTGTCCCTGTGTTTTATAGAAAATATATTACCTGTATTTAAATACACTGATTCACTTATTTTTCAGAGTAGTAAGAAAAATCTAAAATTCATTGTAATTAATAAGTGTGAATATCTTCTATCTTCCTCATCATGTAAATTTTCACACTAAGGCAAAATCAGATTAATTTTCATTGTTTCCCTGCTGTGAATGTACAAATTAACATTTGGATGACAATGGTTTCCTGGATGACTTAACAAGTGTGGGAATGAAGATAAAGCACGAAAAATACTTGAGTATTTTATCATCATGGGTAGATTTAGAGTCAGCTTGCTGAACTGCCGCTCCAGTCCATTGACCACTGCACAATGTAATTTTAAATCTTCCAGATGGAAATGATAATTTAGTTCGGTACCCCGCAGCTCCTGCTTAGAAGGAAAAGGTGAATTCATAATTTCAGATTTTTTCAAAGACAAAAATTGAAGATGGGTATAAAAACTGATGACTCTTGGAACCAACTGTCTTCCCTCTCATAGAAAATAATCTTCCCATAGTTTTTTCTATTTTTTTCAATAAGTCTTTTTAAGAATATGTAACTTTCTGGAAGCAGGATTAAAATATAAAAATTATAAAATCCCACGACTGTTTCCAAAGGAAAAAAGCGTGTTAGGCACACAGAAAAATCCAGAAATATATTAAAAAAAAGAAAAGTACGTAACAAATAACATAATGTACAAATAACATAAAAAGCATATATGGTTAGTGCAGAATTAAGATTGCACTACTGAGTAAAGAAACATCATAAATAAAATTTCTGTAATGATAAGTAGCACTAAGTGAATGAAATGTTTGTTTGGAGACAAGAAAACTCTACATTGTTAAGAATCCACTCCAGAGGGAATATGTATGTATTATTTTTATGACCTGTCAAAGCAATTAATTCTGTTTTGTTTGTATCTTTCTTTTCACTTACTGCAGACTGTTTCTGAGAAGCTATGCAGAGTAACATATAACAGAAAACTTTTCAGTCTTTGGAACAAAATTGAGAAGGCCTGAATTATTACAACAGTCCATTAACAAGGATTTATTAATTCAAAGTGTTATCTATCCCACCTGTTAACTGACAAGAGGAAGCTTTCTTTTCTTTCCCAAGTGGAAAAAAGAAATTGCTCTGCTTAATAATTCACTTTCTTCAGTACTGCATGCTGAATATACCTGAGTATATTTACCACAGTCCCCACAGACTTTGTTCAGAGGTCAGCCTCTTGTGAGACAGAAGAAACAAACTTCAAAGCAACTTAGAAAGACAGCACTTGTATCTTAGGGGTGTTGTGACATTTTTTTATACTGCAAGATTTTATTGGAAATATACTTGCATCAGTTTTCATTAAATTTAACAAATGTCAGTTGAATCAAGGATTTAAAATACCAATTAAATGCATAACACAGTTCTTTGTAGTTTTGGATGGCATGCCATTTAAGGAAGAGTAAGTAGCTTGATTTTCACACAGCTACTGAAAGGGAAAATACGTCCACTTTTTTGGAACCGAAGAAAAATGAACTTGAAGAATATGTGGAAATGGAAGGGACCCGTGATGATCATTGAGTCCACCTCCTAACTCCGCACAGGGCAACCTACATATTAAACCATGTGTCTAAGAGCATTGCCCAAATGCTTCTGGAAAACTTGACAGGCTTGAGGCCATGACCTGTTTCCCAGGGAGCAGTTCCAGTGCTTTATAATACTCTCAGTAAAGACCTTTTTCCTAATACCCAATCTGAAGTCCCCTGATTCAGCTTTAACATTCCCTTAAGTCCTACTGCCAGACAGCAGAGAAAGAGATCAGCACCTCCATCTCCGCTCCCCATCATGAGGAAATTGTAGACAGCAATGAGTTTCTGACTCAGCCTCCTTTTCTGTAATCTGAACAAAGTCATGCCCTCTACTCCTTTAACCATCTTTGTTGCCCACCTTGGGATATATTCCAACATTTTTATATCCTGTTTATATTATGTGGAGCTTAACATTGCACACAGTATTCAAAGTAAGGTTGAATGTTTTGTGCAGCAGCAAAATTGATGAAGAACTGAAAGGAAAAACCAAAGAAGACACAACATTAAAAGTGTTCATGGTGTTAACATTTTTTGTCATTTGAAAGTTAAGAATATTTTAAAAAATTCTTAGAATTTTATTTTGGTCAGTACTTGCAATTGTCCTCCTTCACATGTTTGCAATTGGTCCGTGTTTCTTTCCAGATCTTTTATCTTATAAATATATCGGCTTTACAAACTTCCTTCCATTTGAAAAAGTGACTAAAGTCACTGAAAGTGACTTACTTTCTCCTAGTACTGGCACTATAAATTGTTTCACATTAAAACCCAATAATTCTTTCTTTCCTTTTCAAGTAGAAAACCTCTTTTCTTTCCTCCTTTTAACTTTATCTGATTTCCATAATGCATTTTGCATCTTGAATTCCATTTGTTGCCAGCTGGCAGAGCCACTGGAAATTCAAAGACTGCTTTTCATACTTGTGGTAGGATGAATTCTCAAACTAGTGTTTCGCTCTTTGCCACTCTTGAACAAAACTGTGCATCATAAGGTAAACGGTGACAAATGTCACCTGGTGTGTTTCCTGGCATTCTGGCAAAGGGTACCTCTGCTTGCCAAAGCCTATTTGGCTAAATCCAACTGTACAAGAGGACTTGTGTCTGCTCCTGGTGTCCTGATATGACAGGCTAGAGAGGACCCGATCTCTGCTCACCAGCAGGGATCTCTTCCATTCAGGCACTTTGTTCTCGCTCTGGATGTTTCTCATTCTTGGTTTGCTCTAAAAATATTTTTATAGCACTTGAAATTAATTTCATTTGTGAAGTTTAAGGCTCACATTTTTAAAAGTTGTATAAAGCCCACTGACAACCTTCCAGGGCCCTGATTTAGTGTTTATGTTCACTGGCAGATACTTCTCTTCAGTCTCCTAATTTTTCCCTTTCTAAATGTTTTGCTTAACACGGATAAACCATGAAATCATAAAATATGGTTTTCTGCAGGCTCTAAACTCTTGCCAGTAGCACAGCACATTGTCATCAGAACATCTTTGAACAGCAAATGCAGATACGTCCTTCTTGAGAAGAACTGAAAACAACTGGGATAACTGGGAAACACTGATTTTGCCCACATCTGCTTAGTGGTTCACTCATTTTCTCTTCCAGTACCAATTTAATTATCACTCTAATGCCTTCACATTGTTTCATGTTTGATTTTTTGGGATAATTTATGTTTAAAAAATTTCACTTGAAAATGCAATTCTCTCCATGATTTCCTGTTTTATGTCCTTCCTGCAATGTCCTTCCTGGAATTTGAGTTCAGGACTGTGAGAGGGTTGCCATGTATCAGCCTAATGTGAGGTGTCTTGGCTGGGAAAGGGGTTCCAGCACTGGGTTATGACATCACAGCCCCAGTGTAACCTTTACCCTTTGCCAGATGTACTAAAGAGACTGCCTGCCGTACATGGAACATCTTTCACCTTGGTGGAGCTGCATTTGTAATCAGGGCTGTAGCAAACAAAACTTTTACAGGAAAGGGTCAATGTATAATTACGACTGCACCTTTTTGTTTCTAAGAAAATTTTGGATAAGATTTTTTTTCTAATCATTGCTTTATATTACAAAAACTTCATAGAAAAGTAGAGACTTAAGGTCTCTCATTTTTTCCCATTTTATTTTGCTACAAAATGGAGTTCTAGTTATATAAGGACTAGAATAACATACTGGATATTCATTCTGTATGAGGAAGGTTTCCCACCAAAATTCTGATTGTATTTGTTTGTCCGCATCACATAGGTTATGGCACTAGCTTATCCTTAAAAAAATAAAATAAATTTGAATTTTAGAATTTTTAGTAGGATAACAACAACTTCTTGTTCTTCTTCTTCTTCTTTGGCAAGGACAAGACTTACTTAAAATATTGTCTCAAAAAGATTTAAAATGATTTTGGATAGTTAAAAATAATAAAGCATATTTTAATTGTGAAAAAGGAACTGCTCTTTGACTTTGTCCCAAGATGAAAGAAACTTTAAAATATAATATATTAAATTAAAAAAAAATAAATAGAGACTTTCTTTAGCTCCAAGGATTGACAATTTCATTTTGCAATTTTCAGATTTAAGTTCAGATATCCTATGTGCCTTTAAAGTATTAATTTTCTGAGAAATTTTTTTCTGGTAGTAATAGCAAAGTTCATTTAAGGTTATAGTAGCACTAAAAAATATATTTATTCTTTGCAATATTTGAATGATGGCAAAGAAGGATTTTTTCCTTCATTAAAAATGCTGCATGTGCTTGTAATGTTTTCCAGTACAGCAAAACTGTGACTAGGTTAATACTGTTGCTTCTCCTATCTCATTCCTGTATCCAGTGAATCATTTTTGTCTCAACCCAAGATCTCTGCCTTTTGCATCTGCCCCTGAGGGGGAAGCAGAGAGGCTTAGGGTTTTCTTTTTTTGTGGGAGTACTAACTTGAGCAATACCATTCCTAAAGCACAACATACACACAAATGTGTTTGATAAATAGTTCTATCACTTGGATCCCTTTTACCCAAACCAACATTTACACAAAAAAAAATTATCTGAATTCATCTTTGACAAGATGCCTCAATCCCATCCATCACCTCTTGATGCCTCTGGGACCATGTGGACTGGTTGCAAATTCCATACTGAGACTGATGTTTAGGGCAGCAAGTTATTTGAAGTAACTGCCAGTCAGAGGAGAGGTAGCTGAGCTGAGCATGCACCATTTGATTTTTCTGACCAAATTATTTGGAAGTACTTATCTCAGCTGCATAACTTAGAATAGCTCTATGGTTGCTGTATCTACTCTTACTCTGCTCCTCTTACTTCTTGCAAGGCAGCAGGAGATGGAAAACAGAGAAGCACATGCTTGTCTCAAAAAGACTACTTCGAATTTCTTTTCAGCTCAAGATATGCTTATGGATAGCTATTTTTCATTCATTTTTTTCATCAGAAAATTACTAATTAGTAAAATCTGAATGGAAGTGCCAACATGCACAAAGCTAATACATTTTTGCTGAGTCAGGAGCTAACAGAGCATTATTTTGACCATTGCAACATAATAAATGAAGATTTTACTTATTTTACTAGAATTAATTTGTTCTGTAGAAAGGCTGTAGTTTTGATTACCTGTAAATTAACTCATGTAGGTTCGCACTATATATATAAATGATCCATAGGAGTAATATCAGTGGAAAGCTTTTTAATTATAAAATAAACCCCCTAGTAAGTCAAATAGTAAGTGAATTAATATAGATTATGCAATCAATTTCTTGGGTATAGCCTTATTTTATAATTAAAAATCTTTCTAGTCTTACTACTGATGCATAACATTTCTATAATTAATGCAACACTCATAACTAGGTCTAATTAGTATGCTTTCAAAATAATTTGTTGCATAAGCAAAAAAAAATCCCCCAATATTTAGCAGTAAGGTCAGATTCTCTTAGGGTGTATTTTTCAAAGTCAAAATAAATGGTGTTAAAAGTCCTAATATGTATTTTTCTTCAAAGATGATGAACACCAGTATTCCTTTATTTCTTTGGTAAAAATTTAAAGACAAAATTCCTATCCAGATTATGATTTTCTGTTCTTTTAATAGTCTTGATGATTTTTAGATCATTCTGGAAGGATGAAGGTGTGACTACAGCTGAACATTAACTCTGATGTTATCTCTGTTAAGACTGGAATGACTAAAGACCACCTTTCTCAAGGCTAAAGGCAAAGCTGATTTTTCAGTGTGGTCATTCTTCCTCAGTAAGTAATTCCCAGAAACATGCATTAGCATTCTAGCCCTTTACCCTCTCTCCCAGTGAGCCAATCAAGCTTCTTCTCTCCATCAGGCTGGGAAAGAGAAAAGTATATACTTGTAGATAATAGGAACGTGCATGGAGTGACAGTGCTGTTCGCATAACCAAGAACCAAGTGTCTGCCAAAAGGCCTTTGACTATAAATTGTTCATTGGGATTGTCTGGACAGGTTTTTGTGATTTATTGGTGTCAAACTCATTGGTAGCTGTCTGATCTCATGGAGACTTCAACACCTGCAGCACAGAGAATGTGAGAGTTGTCCAACTAATCCTGGAGTATTACTTAATGGGAGAGGCCAGGGTATAGATATCAGACAATGGCCGGGAGGAAGGAGAAATTATCAGCTTTCAAATTTGGCAGTAATGGCTACTTTCCACTATTTATTAGATTTCCTAGACTGAGAGAGATTTCTTTCCCTTAGATAAGAGGTTTGAAATATCTTGCTTCCTGGTCTACCACCTAATTTTAATGTGTTATCCCTCTTCTGTGTATCAACACAATGAGGAAAAACCCCTGAAAGCAAAATATTTTTTCTTTTCCCCTCTGAATTCAACTGTATCTGGACTCTCCAGTATTGATGCCTGCTCCAGCATGGGCTGTCTCCCACAGGAGATAATCTTTCATGAGCACCTCTAATTTGGGCCCTTCCCACAAAATGCATTTCTTCAACAACTGCTCCAGCATGGATCCTTTTCATGGGGTGCAGTGGAATTCAGGAATTTCGTAAGTATTTCAGGAACTGCCTAAATACTTTAGCACATAACTTCAGACCTTAGACTTCTGTATTTTCCTCTACCTGCTTGCAGGAACATGGTGTCATTTAGGAAGATACACCAAATATTTGTGTAATGGATTTTGATCAAGCAGGTGTTGACATACTTGAACATACATACTTTTTTTTGCATATGCAATATGGAGTGAACCAGCAGGGAAGGACAGATATCAGCAAAGAAATTCTTTTGTCATTTGAAGAGACCAAATGAGCATCCTTCCTTTCAATATTCTACAAATGGATGATTACTCCAGTGGTTGTTAAGATGTCAATATATAGAGCAGAGTTCTTGGTTACTACAAATATGAAGGCATCAAAGTGCTTACTGGCAAGGATTATAACATGAACTGTTTAAAATACTAATGCTTATCTCACATAAGAATATCGTGATAGTAATAAACTTCTTTCAGGACATAATGGTATTTTGGTAGGGCAGTATGTCAGTAGGGCAGGGATCTCCTTCCTGCTCTACTCCGGTTGTGGTATGTCAGCACAGGGAATACAGGCCCCTACAGCAATGGCACAGAACTCACAGTAGGGTGTGTTGCAGACAGGAAAGAAGAGCATATCAGCATCTAGTGATTTAGTGGTATGGCTGCTTGGACTATTGATATTACACACCAGTAGTATGTAACTAGTCAGTGCTCTGCAGACTGTACTATGGAGGGAATATCTCCTAGTCATAGGATAGATAAAACTTACAGTGCTTGACAGGAAGGGAGGGAGCATGAAGGCAAAACTTGTCCATTGCCACAATTTAATCTTCGAGATACTACTTAACAAAAGAAATCTTCTGAGTTTGCCTTGTCCATACTGCTGCTGTCCTCATGCCTCTTGGTTGTGATCGTGAGATGTTCTGCTGTGAATTCTCATCAGAGGAAGCACACAACAGGAAACCTGCTGAGTCTTTTCTTGGGGAAACAATTTATCTCGCTTTGTTGACAAACTTTGAGATGCTTATCCAAAACTTCTCTGCCCTTGCAACTGCCAACATACCAATGCTTTTTAATTGCATAGAAAATGACCCTGAAAACAAGAAAAAAGAAATCTCTGTACCACTAATCAACATTATATACAGGAAAAAGAGAACTTAGATGAAATGCAGGGCCGGCCTCCCAGTGAACCTCATGATCATTTCTTCTGCAAAATGCATATGTAACAAGGAGGAAGGGAAGGTGTTAATTGTTTTTATGTTTTGGAGGGGGGTTTTTGCAAAGATTGTATTATTAGCAAAAGAAAACCTGCTTTATCTGAAAAAAATAAAAATTCAAAACAGCACAGCCACCTACCATTTTCACTATACAAAACAATTCCTATATTTCAGAACTCTTTTTTCTATTTTTCTCATGAGGGCAGTCTATAAAACTGAAATACTGTGTGTTTGCAGTCTCCTAATATTAAAATGTCTGAAGAGAAAATGTGATAGTACCAGGTATTTTGTTATAAGAAGCACAAGCTTTCCTGCTGTGTTATATAGATTTTAAAAATTTTGTTTCATTTATCTATTTTCTTAACTTTGGCATGAATTTCCCTTCAATAATATAAGCATACCAAATCTAAAGGAAAAAAATTCACAGTCAATAATCAAATATATTTTTGGAAAATACTTGTATGCATTTTTAATTGCAAAGATTGTTCATTTTTCTTAACTTTTATAAATGTACTTTTGGTAAATTTTGTTGAAAACTGGCTTTTTTTTTTTTTTTTCCAAAAAGCATTTAGAAAAAGTATGCATAAATGTGCTTTAAAAATGTTGAGGCTTTTCAGTAGCAGACTGTCTTAGGTTACAGGGTAAGATGCAACCAGAAGTATGTATTCTATCACCATCTGTTAAAACCAGGTGGGGCAGGGTTCTTCATCCCTTCCATCACACATCCCTGATGACTCCCTCAGAAGGGATATTTTGCTGTTAATGGGCCATCCAGCCTCACTGCATGACTCATGAAATTAGATCCTCCCATTGTGAGATGCTCAGCCCAGGGGGAGGAACCAAGCATTCCTACCTGGATATAATCTGAGGTTTGGAACACCACACTCAGCCCTTACCTACTGGGTTCCCAGAGGACAAGAGCTACACAGCCACCACTGGACATTCAGAGGAAGACCAAACCCTTCTACAGGATCACCGCTTCAACAGAACCACTTCAAAGAGGACTGCAGCCACTACCTAATAGGACTGCTACCACCAGCTTGCCCAGGCAGGCACCTTGCCCAGTCAGGTTGTATCCTGACTCCGTCAGGTGAAGCCAGTATTTTTCTATTATTGCCTTGTTATATATACTAATAAAGAGCTGTTATTCCTATTTCTCATATAATTGCCTAAAAACCCCTTAATTTCAAAATTATAATAATTCAGAGGGAACGGGCTTACATTTTCCATTCCAAGGGAGTCTCCTGCCTTCCTTATCAGACACCTGTCTTTCAAACCAAGACACAGACTTACAGTAATGGACTCATGTTTTTATTAATTGCCAATACAAGGTATATATAATGCTAGATGCCTGGCATGGTTGTTTCACCTGGCACTTGCTTAACTGAGGAGTACTGCTTTGTTAGTCTGTGGAAATAAGGTCACATGTGATTGTGTAAATGTATCTTTCTATATTATACTGTATTTTCTTTTTTATTTTTTTTATGAGTGACAAATATAGTTGAGGTTATTGCCAGATATCTAGGAAAAGAGGGCAAAAATGACTTCAGATAAACTTTTGTGGTTCACAATACCAATACCTTCCCAGTTCCCAGACTGAGATTCCTGTATAAGCTCATGCTTACATGATTGACTTCTAGTGACCTCAGTATATTAAAAAAGATGGTTCTCAAATCTCAAACCATGAAGCAACACTAGTGTTACTAAGGAATAGCTGCACTTAGGCCATACTTGAAATAAAATATTCCTCATCTCAGCCACACTTTTCACTCCACTGGGAAGATAAATGGAGCACAATCCATACATATGGAAAAGAATCATTTTTGTTTTGTCATGGCAAAAGCAGTTTACTTCTCAGTTGTCTTTGATAAACTTTGCAGAATCTTGAACTGGGTTGTAACTCCCTTAAAAACAGTGTCATGCAAGACACCTAAGAAAAAGACTCCTAGTAAAAGGAAACATTTATCAGTTAAAGAAAAACCCAGAAGCAGAATTCATAACTATGCATGTCTATACACACACTGTCTAAACTGGAGCATGAAGGCCATTTTAAAAGACAGTGAAATTAACGTGCTCCCAAAGCAAGAAGCAAATTTCAGAGAAAACGTTGAAGGTAAAATCTTGTCAGAATTCTCCTTGACTTAAACAGATCAGCATTTTATGTTAATTGTGTGCTCAGATTGTACTTCGAAACATTTTTCGGATGTTATGCTAAAGATATGCTTAGGTTGCCATGTTTCTGTTAGGGAGGATTTCAGTCATAGTCCCTGACCTTTTTCCTCTTCAAACCAAAATGACCTCTGTAATTGGTTTAGTCTTTTACTTACACTGACTACATTTTTCCTGTTCATTTGTGACAGAGTGAAATATTCCTTCTCACTTCATGTCTTTATTCTGCTCCAAGAGAATGAAATAAAAAGCATGATAGCATTAACTACTCTTTGACAAAATGCACATCAGGAAGGGAAGAAGTTACAAAAAGCCAAAACTGGTGGAAGCCTGGTCAGTTTCTGTATTATGTTGAAGTTATGTTGCTGCATGCTCTGATATGCATTCTTTCCTTACTCATAAGTAGCAAATTGGTCTTAAAATTTCTAACTGCAGTGAGATTTTAGACAAGTATGGCATGATTTACTGAATACATGTAAATCTTTTATATGTTATACAAATGAGCTTATTGATGTCAGATTTGTATCTCCCATAGGTGGCTTTCTAAGATCTGATCTTGTTTCCAGTGCACAAGAACAGGATGGAAAGAGAGGAGGAACAAGTAGCTTGCAGTTCAGTGATGTAATTTCAAGATGTAGCCTTGTGTGTTTGTTGCTGCATCTAGAAGGAAGCTTGATAGCAAAGATGATATGAATACACTTGAAATAAAGGAAAATAGATTTTCACTAAAGCATACACTTCTGGCTGATTTAAGAAACTGTTGTCAGATCTTGTAGAGGAACAAATATCTAGTCCTTCTAACACCTCATTGAGCTTTAGGTGTTGTTACAGTCCTGCTCTCCAGTTGCTATGCTTTCACCAGTGCCATAACCATAATTTTTCAGGCTAATCCATTGGCTGCCTTTGGCAAGCATACATTTCACTTGCGTAATTACAACCAATCAGAGGAGTAACATTTCAAAATAAACAATGTATTTTCCCTTTCATATCAGTATAAATCAGGCTTAATGCAACTAAGGTCAATATATTTGTAGTTGCAAAAGGATTGATGTCCATGAAAACATGGTCAGGTCCTTATTTTGATTGGTTTACTGGATGATAAAGTAAAGATCCTTCATCTCTGGATTTGATTCAGTTAGTGAGTAGTATATAGATCTTGACTTACATACTTTATCTTGAGATTTAAATGAAGAATGGTAAGGTGATTCATAAAATATTTCTTTTAATCATGATTATTAAAATATCTGAGGTAAATTTTGGTAGAATTTTAAACCTGGGAAAGATTTGGTGCATTTCTTATTCAAAGGAGTAAGTCTGAAATTCACCTAATTCATCTAAGTAATCAGCATCATACCACTTCTTATGTTAGAAATTCTAACTTCTTTCTCCACTGAAACAAGAACCCCAGGTCTCTGACATTTTATGCTGTACCTCCATATGCAATGATTTAGAACCAGAATTCTCTCTCTAAATTCCTGCCATGGGCATTTGGTGTTTCAAGTAATTCATGTCCTAATATTTATTCAGAAGTTTTAAGAAATTAAGTATATGATATTCAGCCATTTTGGTTCATTTGGATTTATTCAGTGAACATTCTGTCAGTCTTTACTTACTGGAGGCTGATTACTCCTCTTACTCTGGAAGTACATAAGGATGATCTTGCTAAAATCAAATACTAAAAAAACCAACCTCTGTGACCTCTGTGTATACCTCTGTGTACCTCTGTGTATATTATAATTAAGGAAATCTGCATTTATGATTCTAATTTGGCTTGACAAAATACACTTTTTGTTTAACTGGAAAGGAAGAAATAAAGTATCTTTCTTTGGTAGGTTTTGTCCATTTAGCAAACATTAATAATCTCTAAACTGGTAATTATACTGGAAAATATGTGTCCGTAGTGTAGACTTCCTCACACGAAAGAGATCCCACCCTTTTTTCAACCAATTTATCTGGCCAATTTGATGGTGCAGGCTACTTTAATAATTGCAAGGCATTAAGTAATTCTTTGGGGAGTCAAAAACCATTGTAAATTATTTAACAGGGGATATTACTGGGACATCAATTAAAGTTAATCCAGCAAGCTGAAGGGCAATTTAAAAATGGTCTAATTGACACTCACCCTGCAGTGTCACAGTTTTTCCATTTTGACTAACTATCCATTTATTACTCAACAAAGTGCAGAAGAGGCTTAGTAATTCAAAATGTAATTAGTTTTCACAGAGAACAAAGGAGGAGGAAGAATTGGGGGAAGGTTTAGCATACACATGTTAATGTGTTGTCCTCTGTGTATGCAGATGCACAGCTTAGCATGGCTTGATGCCAGAAAGCTCACAGCCTTTGCATTAATGCGTTAATAAATATTTGTGTTTTCATATATTGGACTATATTCCAAGGTAAATATATAATTTATTCTGTTTATGATAGAGATGTACTCCTTCTGCTGAAAATAAAAAGTCTTAAAAGCTGTGCCTAAAAATTAAAGAATAGTTGTTTTCAAACCACTGGTCATGGAACTGTTTGGATGCTGAGTTTTCAAACCACTGGTCATGGAACTGTTTGGATGCTGAATTTTTCTTCATTTTTTTTCTAGATTGCTAATAATCTTGCACCAGCTACTACAGTTCTTCAAGGTATGGGTTATTCTGGGATTTCCCTTGATTTTCTCATTAAGATTGGAAGATAATGAATCTTTTTGAAGACTAGATTATGTAAAAAGTAAACCAACTTTTTTTTCTTCCCAATAATCTCTGGAATGCAATCATTGATAATACCTGGGATATTACATGTGCACAGCAAGTACTTTTTCAGTCCTTTAAGTCCTTTCCAAGAAGTCAGTGGAATGATTCCTGAGTATAAACTTCCTGTATTTGAAGATTTAAAGTCTTTCAACCCATGAGAATTATTTTCCTTGAGAAATTTCTAGTCTACATATGTTTGGGCCTTTTTTTATGGCCCAGATCAGTCCATTAGAGAACAGTTAAGATTTTTCAGTTTTCACTGTAATAGTCCAAAGAACTGTTAATCAACAATTTTTAATCTATATTTTAACAACGTGTAGTTGCATTTCTGACCAGGCTGTGACAAAAGCTGGCTATGCAGTTGCAGTCTGAATTTTGTTTCTGGAAAATTACTTCAACTTCTCACTCTAGCAAAATTAGGAAGAGTTTGTTATTCAATTCTTTATTTAATGAGGAATGGTATAATCAGCTGAATCAGAAAAAATAAATACAGAATCATAAAATAATTTATGTTGGAAAAGACCCCTAAGACCATCAATTCCAAGAGTAAACCCAGCACTGCCAAGTCCACCCCTATAAAATGTCCCAAAATGCCATATCCATGCATCTTTTGTGACTACATCAAGATTGTTCTGGTGCTTGATAAACCTTTTGGTGAAGAATTTTTTTCCTAATATCCAACCTAAAACTTCCCTGGCACAGCCTGAGGCCATTTTCTGTCATTCTGCCACTTCTTACCTCGGACAAGAGACAAACCCTCACTTCATTACAACCTCCTTTCAGGCAGCTGTAGAAAGCAATAAGGTCTTCCTTGAGCCTCCTTTCCTCCAGCCTAAACCACCCCAGCCCCGTCAGCCACTTCTCATAGTACTTGTGTTCCAGACCCTTCCCCAGTTTTGTTGCCCTTTCCCAGACACGCTTCAGCACCTCAATACTTTTCTTGCAGCGTGGGGCTCAAAACTGAGCACAGGATTTGAGGTGTGAGTACAGGTGGAAAACTGCTTCCCTAGTCCTGATGTTCACACTGTTTCTGATACAAGCCACAATGTCCTTGGCCTTCTTGATCCCCTGGGCACACTGCTGGCTCATGTTCAACCACTGTCAAACAGCACCCCCAGGCTCTTTTATGCTGGACATCATTCCAGACACTCTGCCCCCAGCCTGTAGCGCTGCCTGGGGTTGTTGTGAGCCAAGGGCAGGACCTGGCACTCGGCCTTGTTGACCCTCATACAACTGGCCTCTGGCCATGGATCCAGCCCATCCAGATCCCTTCCTGCTCTCCAGCAGATCAACACTCCTGCCCAACTTGTGTCATCTGAAAACTGGCAGAGGATGCACTCGATCTGGTCATTCAAATCATTGGTAAAGATAATAACCAGGTATCTTTGGTTTTCTTGCACAACATCTGGCAAAAATAATCTTTTAAAATACCTACTTATGTGGATTGATGTTGGTATTCTTAAAGAGTCAAGTTTCAGAAATGTTATTCTTCTATTGTTTTTTTTCTTTAAATTACTGGTTTTAATGTTTATTCTTCCTTTACTGTCTTTTTACCTTAAAAACATAGCCACAGATTGAAATGGATGCCTAAAAATGACATTGCTATACTTAATTCAAAATGGTATTTTCAGGTCATAAAGTATGAACAATTTAGTATAAATATTAGACAGAACCTATTTCTCCATGTTTATTTGCTGCATTGACAGGCTCATTGCTCTGAAAATTCCTTGAGCAGAATCTGTCCAGAGGTTTCTTTGTACAGCTGAAACACAATTCTTCAGTCCACAGCCAGGCAGTTTGCCATTTGCTGAGGAGCAGAGCTTTGTTTCCGCACTTTGGACCTGAAAGGTCAAACGACAGAGACAAGAAAATGAGAAATATCCTGGCTAGGAAGGGCAGATTTCAGGAGTACTGTTTTTCTTTTTAAATGTGAGAAGTAGAAAAAGATGTTCATAGAACCTGAGGCAGCAGTGAAAATGACCTGAAAAACGGAGGAGACAAAATGAGTTATGGGATGCCAACAGTGCTAGATGTACATTGTTCTTGAGCGGCTACCTGACACGAGTTATTTATGAATGAAATATTGACAGGTAGAGTTCATGGAGAAATAGATCTCAGAAATAAAAACGCACCAAGGAGAGATGACAGAAGTCAGAAAAGGTTTCTAACACAATAGGAAGATGACTTATTTGTCCAATCTCTGCTCTTAAAATTTATTGAGAGTCCAGAGGGTAAACTCTTAAGAAAGGGTGATGTGCTGAAAAATGTGGCCATGTGAATAAGTCAGGAAGAGAAAACAGGCAAGTCAAAAGGAAAAAAAGTTATCAAAGAAGACGGAAGAGAGACTTCCCTAAAGAGTGGAGAAAACTCGTCAATCAGAAAGCAGAGTGCTACAGAGCAAGAATAAATTAGTTAGACCCATGGGAAGATGATGACAGTAATAGCAGGATGTGAAAGAAGAGGCGAAGATAACCAGGAGGATTCCACAATGTCAATTCAGATTCTTCTCAGACCTGAGAATATTGGAGGGACTTACATCAGCTCTGAGAAATGCCACTGTAATCAATGATTTTTCTTTTAAGAATAATTACTAAGGTTTTACCCAGAAGTCTGAGAAGCACAAAGCATTGCCCACCCCAACAAGCTGCGGAAAATATAGAATTCAGGCTGGAAATATATATGCTAAATGGGATTACTCACATGGGCTATACGTCTTGTTCAAATTAATGAAAGAGCAGTCATGAACACAGCATAAGGAATTTCACAGAAGGGACTGAAATATTAGTTCAATAAATAGGATAACAGAGCATATTGATTAAATAATGACTCAAAGAAAACAAACAAACAAACAAATATACACCCCCCCAAAGAAGCCATAATATAATAATCCAAGTTTGATACAGGCCAAATTATATTGAGAAAGATGTTAAAAATGTTAGACTGTCAGACTTTTCTAGGAAGAAAAGACAAAACTGACTAATGTAAAAATCATATAACTCAATTCAGAGCTCTTCAATCTAAAATTTAGATTTTTTTTTTCTGTCAGTCAGTAAAAAGGGATTGCTTTTTTAGACTTTGTTTTAGAAGGCATATTGTAGAAAAACTAAAAAAAAGTTGTAGAAAATTATGGGAAGATCATGAGCCCTTTAAATTAAATATGGGGACAGTCAAATATAGACCTATCACAAAAGGCATCTCCAATTTATAAATTCTACATTTTCTATTTGATTTTGATGTCCTAGCATCAAAGATAAAGAGGATAAAAATTATCAGAATTATTTCATCTGAACTATACTTTTTTTAAATTGGAATCTTGCAATCAGATCTTCTTCAGCCAAAAGGATGATGTTTGCCATAAAAAAATTAAATGTAGACATCCATTCAAAGCTGAAGTAATGAACTATTCTCTGAGCAAAAGACATATACAGTAGTTCTAAAAATATATTTATATCAACTGCTTTTTGACACACATCATGAACCCTTAAGAAATGTAGATATATTAAATTCTTATATTCTCTTAACAACATTAAGTTAAATGATGAACATGGATGACACTCTTATAAGTTGATATTTTAGTTTATAACCATATTAAGTTTTTTGATTCAGCATTTAGGAAAATAGAAAAAGATGGAAAGGAAAGCCTGAACAAGGCATTTCTACTTCATCCAAAACCAGGATCTGTGTATCATAAGGTCAATCAGACAAAAATGTCGTTGAGAGAGAAAATGAATATGTGAGATTTTAAAAGAGAGAGAGAGAGAAAGTAAAGAGGAAGAAAGAAAGAGAAAGAAGGAAAGAAAGAAAGAAGGAAAGAAGGAAAGAAGGAACAGAAAAATGAAAGGAAGAAAAGAAAGATAATAGAAGGAAACAGCTTCAAGATGGGTACTAGTTTATTTCATTCTACTAACCACTGATATTATGCTCCATTTATCATCTTTTGACACATTCCTGACAACCTGTCCAGATGGAAACTGTCTTCTTCATAAATCCGTTATCCTCTGCCTGTGATGTTTAATGTGTTACACTGGGAATTAAGAAAAATAAAAAATCAGCAATTCAAGCCCTAACTTACAATAAGATAATGATTTCTGAGTTTTCAGTGAAGAAGTGCCTATATTTACCTTAAGGAAAGTATCCAAGTTGGTGAATGATGGCTTACCTTGCAGTAGCTTTTAGTCAGAAGTATGCAGACAGAACTATTAAGCAGCAAAATACTTGCCATGCCCACCACTTGCATACAACTCTGAGGCATCTATATTTCATTATAAAGCCTCTGCTGGTGTTTAGATTCCATGCAGGAGGTCAGTGTCTAGAAGTCCATGCAGAACCCCTTCACAAGGACCGAATGTGAGACCTTAAGACTTTTTTTCTCTTGTTGACCAGAGAATTAGGTTTGTGTGACAAGGTTTTGGTAGACGAGGCTGCAGAGGTGGCTGACGTGAGAAGCTTCCAGAAGCTTTCCTTATGTCCAACGGAGCTAATGCCAGCTGGTTCCAACACGGAGACACCACTGACCAAGGCCGAGGCCATCCGAAAGAGTGCTAACACCTCTGGGATAACACAGTTAAGAAGGGAGGAAAAAATCTGCAAGTCTAAGAGCAGCAGAGAAGTGAGAATGTCTGAGATACACAGCTCTACAGACACCAAGGGCAGTAAAGAAGGAGGGGAAGTGACGGGGTGGCTTCCCTTCAGGGAGCAGCAGAGCGGAGGCAACCACTGTGTCACCACGGGAGTGTCCTGAAATGCAGCAGCACTCCGGAGCACAGAGTGCAGGTGTTAGAGCGCTGACGGATGGCATCGAGGAGGCGCAAGGAGTAAAGAGGCGAGAGGGACTCTCCGTAGGGCAGTTCCAAGGTTTATTACCTCAAAGGAAGCCACAGACAGAAAGCCACAAAATGGTGGCTGGCAGAGGCTTTTATAGCGAAGAGAGGGATCAAAAAAGGGCCAGTAGGAGAAGGGTATGAGGGAGGAGCAAGAACGGGATTGAGGGAAACAAACCAATGGGAAGAGGGGTACAAAAGGTCCAATGAAATAACAAGGTTCACAGAACACTCTAGAACTGAACATTTAACTGACAATGGGAGGGTACCAAACTTTAACTGACACTTAGGGGGAGGAGAATGTCACCATGGTAGAGGCGGGGGCTTCTGGGGTGACATCATCGTACCACTTAATGGCTTCTGGGACCTCTGTAACCATAGGATACACAGCAACAGGGAAGAGGTGCTCCAGGCATGGGCGCAGTTTCCTCTGCAGTCTGTGGTGTAGACCATGGTGTGGCAGCTGTGCCCCTACAGCCTGTGGAGGTCCTCAGCAGCCCAGGTAGCAGCCCAGGCCAGAGCAGATGAATGCTCCCAAAGGAAGCTGCAACACTGTGGGAAGCCCACACTGGATCAGGGTCCTGTTTGATTTTAAGGTTTTTCTATTTGTGTTGTGGAATTTGGGGGCTGGGGCAGTCTGGTGGTTTAGGCCAAATTCANGGAAGAGGTGCTCCAGGCATGGGCGCAGTTTCCTCTGCAGTCTGTGGTGTAGACCATGGTGTGGCAGCTGTGCCCCTACAGCCTGTGGAGGTCCTCAGCAGCCCAGGTAGCAGCCCAGGCCAGAGCAGATGAATGCTCCCAAAGGAAGCTGCAACACTGTGGGAAGCCCACACTGGATCAGGGTCCTGTTTGATTTTAAGGTTTTTCTATTTGTGTTGTGGAATTTGGGGGCTGGGGCAGTCTGGTGGTTTAGGCCAAATTCAGGGAAACGTCCGAAAGGAACGTCTCCTCAAAGGAAGGCAGGCCACAA